>WFAB01003033.1:0-22307 GCA_018977245.1 Lethenteron camtschaticum | reverse complement strand
GTCATCAAAGAGACACCTACAGAGACCCACAGAGACCCACATGCACCCATAGACACCCATAAACACCCATAGACACCCACAGAGACCCATAGACACCCATAGACACCCATAACACCCATAGACACCCACAGAGACCCAGAGAGACCCATAGAGACCCACAGAGACCCACAGAGACCCAAAGAGACCCATAGACACCCACAGAGACCCATAGACACCCATAGACACCCACAGAGACCCACATACACCCATAGACACCCACAGAGACCCACATACACCCATAGACACCCACAGAGACCACAGAGACCCACATACACCCAGAGACACCCACAGACACCCAGAGAGACCCATAGAGACCCACATGCACCCATAGACACCCACAGAGACACAGAGAGACCCATAGACACTCACAGAGACCCACAGAGACCCATAGACTCCCACAGAGACCCACAGAGACCCATAGACCCACAGAGACGCATAGACCCCTACAGAGACCCATAGACACCCACAGAGACCCGTAGACACCAGCAGACATGCACAGAGACCTACAGAGACCCACAAAGACCCACAGAGAACCACAGACACCCATAGTGACCCACAGAGACCCACCCAACCATTAATTCACCCACTCACTCTCCTAGACGCTCACTCACCCACTCACTCTCCTACATACTCACTCACCCACTCACTCTCCTACACATTCACTCACCCACTCACTCTCCTACACACTCACTCACCCACTCACTCTCCTACACACTCACTCACCCACTCACTCTCCTACATACTCACCCACCCACTCACTCTTCTACACACTCACTCACCCACTCACTCTCCTACACACTCACTCACCCACTCACTCTCCTACACACTCACTCACCCACTCACTCTCCTACACACTCACTCACCCACTCACTCTCCTACACACTCACTCACCCACTCACCCTCCCAGTCACCCACCCACTCACTCACCCACTCACTCTCCTACACACTCACTCACCCACTCACTCTCCTACACACTCACTCACCCACTCACTCTCCAACACGCTCACTCACCCACTCACTCTCCTACACGCTCACTCACCCACTCACTCTCCTACATACTCACTCACCCACTCACCCTCCCAGTCACCCACCCACTCACTCACCCCAACGTTGACTTATGGGGATGACTTCATACGCACAGAAGTAGTACACACAACAACGACCGCCATTCGTCACCACGATGCGTGTTGCCAGGCCACGTGCACGTTGAGGCCACAGGTACACACACACACAGGTACACACACACACACACAGGTACACACACAGGTACACACACACACAGGTACACACACACACAGGTACAACACACACAGGTACACACACACAGGTACACACACAGGTACAAACACACAGGTACACACACAGGTACACACACACAGGTACACAGGTACAAACACACAGGTACACACACACAGGTACACACAAACACAGGTACACACACATACAGGTACACACAAACAAGTACACACACACAGGTACACACACACACAGGTACACACACAGGTACACACACACAGGTACACACACAGGTACACACACACAGACACACAGGTACAAACACACAGGTACACACACACAGGTACACACAAACAGGTACACACACACAGGTACACACACACAGGTACACAGGTACAAACACACAGGTACAAACACACAGGTACACACACACACAGGTACACACACACAGGTACACACACAGGTACACACAAACACAGGTACACAAACACATAGGTACACACACACAGGTACACACAAACAGGTAGAACACACAGGTACACAAACACACAGGCACACAGGTACAAACACACAGGTACACACACACAGGTACACACACACAGGCACACAGGTACACACACACAGGTACACACACACAGGTACACACACACACAGGTACACACACAGGTACACACACAGGTACACACACACAGGTTCACACAAACACAGGTACACACCACAGGTACACACACACACAGGTACACACAAACACAGGTACACAAACACACAGGTACACACACACAGGTACACACACAGGTACACACACAGGTACACACACAGGTACACACACACACAGGTACACACACACAGGTACACAAACACCACAGGTACACAACACACAGGTACACATACAGGTACACACAAACAGGCACACACACAGGTACCACACACACAGGTACACCACACAGGTACACACACACAACAGGTACACACACAGGTACAAACACACAGGTACACACACACAGGTACACACACACCACAGGTACACACACACAGGTACACAAACACAACAGGTACACATCACAGGTACACACAAACAGGCCACACACACAGGTACACACACAGGTACAACACACAGGTACACACACACACACAGGTACACACACACACAGTACACACACACAGGTACACACACAGGTACACACACGGTACACACACCAGGTACACACACACAGGTACACACACACACAGGTACACACACACACACAGGTACACACACAGGTACACACACACAGGTACACCACAAACAAGGTACACACACACAGGTACACACACACACACAGGTACACCACAGCGTACACACACAGGTACACACACACAGGTACACACACACACAGGTACACACACACACCACAGGTACACACACACAGGTACACACACACACAGGTACACACACACACAGGTACACACACAGTTACACACACACACACAGGTACACCACACACAGGTACACACAAACAAGTACACCACACACAGGTACACACACACACACAGGTACACACAGGTACCACACACACAGGTACACACACACACAGGTACACACACACACACAGGTACACCACACACAGGGTACACACACACACAGGTACACACACACACACAGGTACACACACAGGTTACACACACACAGGTACACACCACACACAGGTACACACACACACAGGTACACACACACACAGGTACACCACACACAGGTACACACACACACAGGTACACACACACAGGTACACCACACACAGGTACACACACACAGGTACACACAACACAGGTACACACACACAGGTACACCACACACACAGGTACACACACCACACAGGTACACACACACACAGGTACACACAAGTACACACACACAGGTACACACACACACAGGTACACACACACACAGGTACGCACGGATACAGCCTATTGATGAGAATGTTATCCCAATGGAAATCGACTCCATATGCCCATTCCTCTACAATCGATTCCTAATGTAATCCCAACACAGCCTTACCATCACCACCACCATCATCACTGCCATCACCACCATCACCACCACTTCACCATCACCACCATCAGCATCACCATCACCACCACCATCACTATCATCAACATCAATGCCATCACCACCATCACCACCACCATCACCACCCACCATCACCACCATCACCACCACCACCACCACTATCACAATCACCACCACTATCACTATCACCACCATCACTGCCATCACCACCACTATCACCACCAGCATCACCACCATCACCATCATCACTGCCATCACCACCATCACCACCACCACCATCAGCATCACAATCATCACTGCCATCACCATCACCACCACTTCACCATCACCACCACTATCACTATCACCACCATCACTGCCATCATCACCATCACCACCATCACCACCACTATCACTATCACCACCATCACCACCACCACCAATACTCACCTTCAGTAGTAATATCAGCTACCACCATCACCACCATCACCAGAAATGACTCCACACGAGTCAATATGCTAATGAGCACTCGCCCCTCCCACCCACCGGCTCATTTGCATAAACCACGCCCACAACCATCACCTTGTGATGACGTCACACACACACAAAGACAAAGATCCCCCGTGTAGCCTGTAACAGACTGTAGGGGCAAGTGCTGTTAGCGAGTAGCACCTGTGCTGGAACGGTACACGAGGGGGTGGGTGGCCAGCACCACGCCCGACCGCCTTTGTCTCCCCAGTGCTAGCGATGTTTACACACCGCACCGGGTACTCATTTGAGGCTGAGTCGACCTAGGGGAGGCCCAGGACCGGTAGCAACAGTGAATCCCCAGGTACAGCCTGGGAGATTGATTGCTTTGGGTGTGGACCAATCAGGACAGTGCACACATGATCAGAGTTGTGTGTCTTGTTTGCATTAAGGCCGCAGGTATTGTGGCCAATGCAAACATGACTCCTCGTAAAAAAGGTGTCAGTTTTGGAACCTCATTTTCCAGTAAAAAATATGATAATTGGTTTTTTACCCTTCTATCTGGCAACAAAACTGACACCTTTTTTACAAGGAGTCATGTTTGCATAGACAGCAATACCTGCAGTCATAATACAAACAAAAGAACATAACATATACATTGTCCTTGAAGTTGATTGGTCCACACCCGAGACAGCTTTCCTTAGAGCCTAGTCTCACATGGTGTTGGACCAGATGACGCCAAAAGGCGCACAACTCAATACAGTGCACCATCAGAGTATGAGAGCTCGGGGTGAAGCATTTACACCATTGGAACCTCATTTGCCAGTAAAAATATGATAGTTGGTTTTTTACCCTTCTATCTGGCAACAAAACTGACACCTTTTTTTACGAGGAGTCATGTTTGAATAGACCACAATACCTGCAGCCATAATGCAAACAAAAAACATAACTCTGATGATGATATGCACTGTCCTTGAAGTTGATTGGTCCACACCCGAGACAGCTTTCCTTAGACAGCTTTCCTTGTCTATGCAAACATGACTCCTTGTAAAAAAAAGTGTCAGTTTTGTTGCCAGATAGAAGGGTAAAAACCAATGATCAGTTATGGCCATTTCAGAGAGAGTGTTTTGTGTGTTTGTGCTGCCTCGGCCCTGCTATTACTACTGCTGCTACTGCTGCTGTTGCTACTACTACTGCTGCTGCTACTGCTGCTATTACTACTACTGCTGCTGCTACTACTGCTGCTGCTGCTACTACTACTGCTGCTGCTACTGCTGCTGCTACTACTACTGCTGCTGCTACTGCTACTACTGCTGCTGCTGCTACTGGTACTACTACTGCTGCTACTGCTGCTGCTACTACTGCTGCTACTGCTGTTGCTGCTACTGCTGCTGGTACTACTGCTGCTACTGCTGTTGCTGCTACTGCTGCTGCTACTACTACTACTGCTGCTGCTACTGCTGCTGCTACTGCTACTACTGCTGCTGCTGCTACTACTACTGCTGCTACTACTACAGCTACTACTGCTGCTGCTACTACTACTACTGCTGCTACTACTGCTGCTGCTACTACTACTACTGCTGCTGCTACTGCTACTACTGCTGCTACTACTGCTACTGCTGCTGCTACTACTGCTGCTCCTCTCTGCGAACTTTCGGCGTCTCGTGAGGCAAGTGGAGAGTTTCACCGCCACCACTGCCAATGTCTTCTTGATCGCTCCCACTCCATGTTAGCAGGCAGGGTGTTTGTATGTCCGGAGTGGCACCCGCACGTGTGGCCACGACTACGGCGTTCCGCCTCCCGGTACGAGTTGAGACGCCTCATCATCATCAGCAGCAGCATCATCAGCATCATCATCATCAGCATCATCATCATCAGCAACAGCAGCATCATCATCAGCAGCAGCAGCATCATCAGCAGCAGCAGCAGCAGCATCATCAGCAGCAGCAGCATCATCATCATCAGCAGCAGCAGCAGCATCATCATCAGCAGCAGCATCATCATCATCAGCAGCAGCATCATCAGCAGCAGCAGCAGCATCATCATCATCAGCAGTAGCAGCAGCATCATCACCATCATCAGCAGCAACAAGGGATCTCTTCTATACAAAACCCTTGACTATACAGCTTACACACACACACATACACAGCTACACACACAGAGATTACACACATACATATACACAGCTACACACATACACACAGATTACACACACACATATACACAGCTACACACATATGTAGTGGTGGTATTGACGTGCGCCGACAGTGATGGATCACGGGGCGCGGGGTTGGGCACGCGATGTGGGCGTGGCATGGACGCGCGCGCCGGTGGTGAGGCGCGCTCACACAAGCTGGGAAAAGAGGATCGTAGCGAGTGCGCAGTGATTGGTCAGATAAGTGGGTACTCTCAGCGACGTCCGCAGGAGGGGTATAAAGGGGGACGCGCGAGAGCACTCGTGGTCAGTGTTAACCAGTTGAAGACCGAAGACGGGGTGGAGGAGGTAGTGGCCCGAGACCCCTAGTCCCGCCGTCCTTGTGAGGACCGGGGCCCTGTGCGGCTCGGAGCCGAAACTGGGGGACCGTAGTCCGACGCCCGTGTGGGTCGGGACGGTGGTACCCAGAGCCGAGACGGGCACCCCGGCTGGGTGTGTCCCGGAAGGCTACGGGGCGTAAGAGCCCGTGTCAGTATAGCTGAGTGGGTGTTAGTCACCCGAGTAGCTAAGGAGGGTGTTGGTCACCCGTGCAGCTGAGTGGGTGTTGGTCACCCGTGTAGCTGAGTGGGTGTTAGTCACCCGTGTAGCTGAGTGGGTGTTGGTCACCCGTGTAGCTGAGTGGGTGTTAGTCACCCGTGTAGCTGAGTGGGTGTTAGTCACCCGTGTAGCTGAATGGGTGTTAGTCACCCGTGTAGCTAAGTGGGTGTTAGTCACCCGTGTAACTACAAGTTGGTGAAAATAAAGAGTGTGCTACCCGTGAAGTCGTCTCCTGCCGAGTTACTACATTACACATGCACACACAGCTGTTAAGAGTTTGATGTTTTATTGATTCACAGAGTCGGTGCACATCACGAGTTTCCGTACTCGACTGTCACAGAGACACACAGAGACACACACACAGAGACATAGACACACACAGAGAGACACACACAGACACACACACAGACACACAGAGACACATGCAGAGACACAGACACACAGAGACACACAGAGACACATGCAGAGACACAGACACACACACAGAGACACACATAGACACACACACAGAGACACACACAGACACACGCAGAGACGCACAGAGACACACACACAGAGACACACACGCAGAGACGCACAGACACACACAGAGACACACATGCAGAGACACAGACACACACACAGAGACACACACAGACACACACACACAGAGACATAGACACAACAACAACAACCGCCATTCGCCACTAAGTGGCGGTGACGTCACCACGATGCTTGTGCCAGGCCAAGTGCACCTTGAGGCCACGTGAAGTGTCGAAAGCCCGCTGGCAGGAGGTCACGGGGCAGACCCAGGTGCCACGGGTCGACTGACCGAGATGACCGAGATGACTGGCTGATGCACCACCTGTGCCCCCTACTGTGCCAACTTGCTGTGCTTTAGCCACCCGGCGCTCCGCTCGTTGTTGTGAGCGTCGCTCCTCCGCCCTCCGTTGTTGTTGGAGGGCGACTGCCTCCAACTGCCCAGTAGCGTCCTTCACGAGCCTCCTCCACTGAGGCCGATCTTGACACCGCTGGTACCAGTCATCGGCAAGTCCACTCAGCTCCACGTCCTCCTGTACCACATCACTCCATCTCTTCTCCAGCCCGTGCCGCGCCCGTCTAGCCCCCTCGATCCGGCCGAACAAAAGCTGTTTAGGCATGCGGTGGCTGGGCATGCGGGCTACATGACCCAGCCAACGCAGCCTTGCCTGCCGGAGGAGCTCACTGATGGGACTTTGCCCAGATCTTTCAAGGATTTGTGAGCTCCTCACACAATCCAGCCTGGTTAAACCCAGGATGGATCGTAGGCAGGCCAGCCTAAATGTTTCCAACCGGCGAAGATGCTCCACCAGGGGGGTCCACGTCTCGCAAGCGTAGAGAAGGGAGGGAATGACCGTGGCCGAGAAGACCTGAAGCTTCGTGCGGAGCGACAGACCAGGTAGCTTCCACACAGCGTTACGCAACCGATGAAAATATATTGCCGCTCGACTGATTCGGAGTGAGACCTCTGCTGATAGACTGGAGCCGGTCATAAGCACACTGCCCAGGTATGGGAAACTCTCCACTCTCTCCACAACTGCCCCATCACCAATTGGGAGTTGTGGGGGTGGAGTGTCCGATGGTACAAAATACCCAGGCAGGTGCTTAGTTTTGGTGGGGCTGATGGTAAGGCCCCACCTCTTAGTGGCACGCTCCAGTCTCAGCAGCAGCGCCTCCAACTCCTCTTCTGAATGAGCAGCTATTACCAAATCATCGGCATACATAACGTGGTTGACCAATAGGGAGCCATCCCTTGATCGCACCCGGGCGTCGATCAGCCTCCCATTATATCTGTACCAAATGGAAATTCCCCCGGTACAGCTATTGAAGGCTTCACGAACTACGCGGTCAAAATAGATGTTAAATAATGTGGGAGCCAGAGGACATCCCTGTCGCACCCCAAGGTGTACAGGGAAAGGCTCCGACTCCCGGCCACGTAGTTTTACCCGGGCCCGCTCACCATCATGAAGGTCCTTAATGATCGTGAGCAGAGGGTCAGGGACTCCGAAAGCACGAAGAACAACCCAGAGCCCAGTCCTACTGATGGTATCATAGGCCTTGACCAGGTCAATAAAGCAGAGATGTAGGTCTTTTTGGAATTCCCTACACCTCTGCTGTAGCAGACGGACAGAAAATATGGCATCTGTGCAGGACCGCCCTTTCCTGAAACCGCATTGGGGCTCCGCAAGCCTCTCCTCAGCGTGCCTAGCAAGGCGATGTTGAATAATCCTTGCCAGGACCTTACCCGGCACACTGAGGAGTGAGATGCCCCTGTAGTTGTTACAGTCGGTACGGTCCCCCTTCTTAAAGAGGGGAACCACCAGGGCATCCTTCCAGTCCTGCGGAACCCGTCCAGTGGTCCAGACTGTTGTTATGATGTCATATAGGGCAGTCTGTGCACAAACGCCACCCTCCCTCAGCATTTCGCTTGGGAGATCATCTCTGCCCGGTGCCTTTCCTGGTCTCAGACTCCGGATCGCCTTCAGTACTTCCTCAACAGATGGCACCTCAGCCAGCCACTCACAGGGGGTGACCTCTTCCAATATTTGAGGCACCGCAGCCTCAGCAGGGTTATCACCACTTTGTGCCATGATGTTTTCCTGGCTGAGAGAATTTCCCTCCCCCAGGACCTCACAGAAATGCTCAGCAAATCTGCAAACCTGTTCCTGGGGGTCGGAGATTGGATCACCGTTTTTTCCTCTAATGATGGTAATAGGTGTGGCGCTGCAGGTTACTTTTTTGATGGAGTTAAATAGTGATTTGTGATCACGGGCCACTGAGGCAGACTCCATCTCCTCAGCAACCCGCGACCACCACCCATCCTTACAGCGCCTGACGGCTCTCCGAACTTCCGAGCGAAGGCTGCGGTAAACCTCCTCATTCTCTGACGTGGGATGCTGTAGGCGATGAGAGTGGGCCTGACGCTTTTTCTCAATTAACCTGAACACCTCCTCTGTCAGCCAGGGTTTCTGGGGAGGTCTGGACCGCGTACCCAAAGCAGCCATTGCAGCTGCATGAGTCACAGTCTTAAACCTCGCCCATTTCCCCTCGACATCAGGTGGAGTGGGGGACGATGCCAACCCCAGCTGCAAGCGATGATGAAATTCTCGCTTGCAACTTTCATCAGCTAACTGAGACCAGGCCACTTTTGGTTGGAATGGGATCCTGGGTGTACACCCACCACCGGAGTGGAAGAAAGGCAGGCGCATCTTACAGATGACTAGTAGATGGTCAGAGGACAGATCAGCTCCACGGTAGGTCCTGGACATAGACACACACACAGAGACACACACACACACAGAGACACACAGACACACGCACAGAGACACACAGACACACACACGCAGTGACACAGACACACACACACAGTGACACACACACAGAGACACACACACAGAGACATAGACACACACACAGAGACACACACACAGAGACATAGACACACACACAGAGACACACACACAGAGACATGGACACACAGAGACACAGACACACACATAGACACACACACAGAGACACACGCAGAGACACACACACACACAGAGACACACACACAGAGACAGACACACACAGAGAGACACACACAGACACACACGCAGAGACACACAGAGACACACATGCAGAGACACAGACACACACACAGAGACATAGACACACACACAGACACACACACAGAGACACAGACACACACAGAGACGACATGGACACACACGTAGACATGCAGAGACACACACACACAGAGACATGGACACACACGCAGAGACACGTAGAGACACACAGAGACATGCACGCAGAGACACAAAGACACGCAGAGACATAGACACAGACACACCGTTACAGACACAGACACACGCAGAGACACAGACACGCACAGAGACTGGCAGTTGATGCTGCAGCTGCTGCATAGAGTTTGTGTCTCTCTTGTCTTTCTGTTGTCGAGTGGATTTTCTTTCCGGGCCCTCTGGTTTTCCCCTCCACATTTGAGAGACGTGAGTTGCTAGAGTCTTTGCCAACTGCTATAAAGGTTCACGTGATGATGATGATGATGAACCTCATTGGTAGAACTATCATCGGTAATGCCCAGGTCAGGGCCTTCGAAAAGAGAGCTTACACACACAGCATCTCAATGAGGCCCTTGCCCGCTAAAATTAAAACGCGGTTTAGTTTCTAGCTCAAGTCTTGTGCACAACAACAACATCATCACGACGCGCCCACCTGCTCAGAGCAGTTCCAGCCCAGGTAAGTGAACTTGCCACCTTTATTACCATCACCAGCAGCACCACCAGCAGCAGCACCACAATGTCTCCCCCAGCAAACAACAAAACAGCTGGGCAGGCAGCCTCACTCACTCACGGGGCAAGCAGCCAGGCAGGGAGAGAGGAGGCCAGGCCATGGACAGACCGGGACACCCAACGCTGAGACACGGGGTGAGTCTGTGGGTCTCTGTGTGGTGAGTCTGTGGGTCTCTGTGTGGTGAGTCTGGGTCTCTGTGTGGTGAGTCTGTGGGTCTCTGTGTGGTGAGTCTGTGGGTCTCTGTGTGGTGAGTCTGGGTCTCTGTGTGGTGAGTCTATGGGTTTCTGTGTGGTGAGTCTATGGGTCTCTGTGTGGTGAGTCTATGGGTTTCTGTGTGGTGAGTCTGTGGGTCTCTGTGTGGTGAGTCTGTGGTGAGTGTGTGGGTCTCTGTGTGGTGAGTCTGTGGGTCTCTGTGTGGTGAGTCTATGGGTTTCTGTGTGGTGAGTCTGTGGGTCTCTGTGTGGTAAGTCTGTGGTGAGTGTGTGGGTCTCTGTGTGGTGAGTCTGGGTCTCTGTGTGGTGAGTCTGTGGGTCTCTGTGTGGTGAGTCTGTGGGTCTCTGTGTGGTGAGTCTGGGTCTCTGTGTGGTGAGTCTATGGGTTTCTGTGTGGTGAGTCTATGGGTCTCTGTGTGGTGAGTCTATGGGTTTCTGTGTGGTGAGTCTGTGGGTCTCTGTGTGGTGAGTCTGTGGTGAGTGTGTGGGTCTCTGTGTGGTGAGTCTGTGGGTCTCTGTGTGGTGAGTCTATGGGTTTCTGTGTGGTGAGTCTGTGGGTCTCTGTGTGGTAAGTCTGTGGTGAGTGTGTGGGTCTCTGTGTGGTGAGTCTGTGGGTCTCTGTGTGGTGAGTCTGTGGGTCTCTGTGTGGTGAGTCTGTGGGTCTCTGTGTGGTGAGTCTGTGGGTCTCTGTGTGGTGAGTCTGTGGGTCTCTGTGTGGTGAGTCTGTCGGTCTCTGTGTGGTGAGTCTGTGGGTCTCTGTGTGGTGAGTCTGTGGGTCTCTGTGTGGTGAGTCTGTGGGTCTCTGTGTGGTGAGTCTGTGGTGAGTCTGTGGGTCTCTGTGGTGAGTCTGTGGGTCTCTGTGTGGTGAGTCTGTGGGTCTCTGTGTGGTGAGTCTGTGGGTCTCTGTGTGGTGAGTCTGTGGGTCTCTGTGTGGTGACCCCAGCCCTTGTCAGGGCTGGGGCTCAGTGTCACCAGTGGTCAGGGGAGATAGGTCCTGGATAGGACCCTGGCTCCCAGCCTTCCCGCCATCGTGAGGGCGAAGGTCTCGAGTGACCAGAGGGTCGGGGACCCGCCGGGTCGGTGTGCCTACCCTAGGTCCAGCCGGAGGACGCTGGGATAGCGGGGAGATTGGATAGACGGCAAGTCTGGAGGACGCTGGGATAGCGGGGAGATTGGATAGACGGCAAGTCTGGAGGACGCTGGGATAGCGGGGAGATTGGATAGACGGCAAGTCTGGAGGACGCTGGGCTAGCGGGGAGATTGGATAGACGGCAAGTCTGGAGGACGCTGGGATAGCGGGAGATTGGATAGACGGCAAGTCTGGAGGACGCTGGGCTAGCGGGGAGATGGATAGACGGCAAGTCTGGAGGAGCTGGGCTGCGGGGAGATTGGATAGACGGCAAGTCTGGTGGACGCTGGGCTAGCGGGGAGATTGGATAGACGGCAAGTCTGGAGGACGCTGGGATAGCGGGGAGATTGGATAGACGGCAAGTCTGGAGGACGCTGGGCTAGCGGGGAGATTGGATAGACGGCAAGTCTGGAGGACGCTGGGCTAGCGGGGAGATTGGATAGACGGCAAGTCTGGAGGACGCTGGGCTAGCGGGGAGATGGATAGACGGCGTCTGGAGGACGCTGGGCTAGCGGGGAGATTGGATAGACGGCAAGTCTGGTGGACGCTGGGCTAGCGGGGAGATTGGATAGACGGCAAGTCTGGAGGACGCTGGGATAGCGGGGAGATTGGATAGACGGCAAGTCTGGAGGACGCTGGGCTAGCGGGGAGATTGGATAGACGGCAAGTCTGGAGGACGCTGGGATAGCGGGGAGATTGGATAGACGGCAAGTCTGGTGGACGCTGGGCTAGTGGGGAGATTGGATAGACGGCAAGTCTGGAGGACGCTGGGATAGCGGGGAGATTGGATAGACGGCAAGTCTGGAGGACGCTGGGCTAGTGGGGAGATTGGATAGACGGCAAGTCTGGAGGACGCTGGGCTAGCGGGGAGATTGGATAGACGGCAAGTCTGGAGGACGCTGGGATGGCGGGGAGATTGGATAGACGGCAAGTCTGGAGGCTGTAGCTCCGTAGATTAGGAGTGAAGTGTGAGCTGTGCAGGTCAGGAGGCTGTACCTCCTCAGGGTAACGGGTGAGGGGACCGTACAACCCTTGTGTGTGTTAGGGACTGTGTCATTAAGACAATAAACTGTGTGTGCCATAAAGAGGTTTATTAGTCCGTCCTTTACAACACTACACATGTATAACTTGCCGTGTAAAACATCATTCATTCTCCTCTGGAACGGACGTCGCCACGCGGAGAGACGGACGCCGCCAACTCCGAGCCAACAGCGGCGGGCGTCGTCGTCGTCGTCGTCACGGCTCGAGCTGGAACCCGGCACGTCGCGCGTGCCACGCGAGGTGGTCACTGTCTCGCGGCCAGCGCACGGTCACCCTGCAGGAGGTGAACGGGTTGGTGCGGAGACGACTCGGTGAGCGGCTTTCATCCGGCAATGTCAACCAGGGCCGGGGGCGGGATTCTAGAGTTGCCAGCTCTGCTCCTCCACCGCCGCCACCGTGGTGATGGTGGTGGTGGTGGTCGTGGTCGCAGCGGCGGTGATGGTGGTGGTCGCAGTGGTGGTGGTGGCTGCCGGGACTGTCAGGGAGCAGGCTCGGGGCGGTCGCTGGCTGCTCCATCGCTGGGGAACGAGAAGATAGCACGCAGCGTGGGGAGAGAAACTCTTATAGTGTAGTAGATGATGATGAGAGAGAGACACGCAGACTCCAAATATACAGCAGCAGCAGGCGTCGGGCGGGATGTAGCCCACGCCCTCCTGTAACCAGGCGAGGTAGTCAACATCTCTAGCCACGTGATGATGATGAGAGAGAGACACGCAAACTCCAAGTATACAGCAGCAGGCGTCAGGGTCTGGATCGAACCCACGACCTCCTACGCACCAGGCGAGGTAGTCAACATCTGTGTAGCCGCCGCCGCTCACCGGGACGATTGCCGGGGCTCCGTCTGTCCCGCACGGTGCACACCAGCGCCAGCACCAGCAGCGTCACCAGCAGCGTCGCCATGGCCACCAGCGAGCTGATGGAGGCGACACGGCCGCTGGCAAAGAGCGTCACCACGTCCCCCGTGGACACCCCATGCGAGGTGGATGGGGCGGTGGTGGTGGTGGTGGCGGTGGTGGTGGCGGTGGTGGTGGTGGATGGGGTGGTGGTGGTGGATGGGGTGGTGGCGGTGGTGGTGGTGGTGGTGGTGGATGGGGTGGTGGTGGTGGATGGGGTGGTGGCGGTGGTGGTGGTGGGGTGGTGGTGGTGGTGGTGGTGGGGGTGGGGGTGGTGGTGGTGGTGGATGGGGTGGTGGCGGTGGTGGTGGTGGTGGTGGGGGTGGTGGTGGTGGGGGTGGTGGTGGTGGGGGTGGTGGTGGGTGGTGGCGGTGGTGGTGGTGGGGTGGTGGTGGCGGTGGTGGTGGTGGTGGGGGTGGTAGGGTGGTGGTGGGGTGGTGGCGGTGGTGGTGGGGGGTGGTGGTGGCGGTGGTGGTGGTGGTGGGGGTGGTGGGGTGGTGGTGGGGTGGGGTGGTGGTGGTGGTGTGGGGTGGTGGTGGTGGGGTGGGGGGTGGTGATGGTGGGGGTGGTGGCGGTGGTGGTGGGGGTGGTGGTGGCGGTGGTGGTGGTGGTGGGGGTGGTAGGGGGTGGTGGCGATGGTGGTGGTGGGGGGTGGTGGTGGTGGTGGTGGTGGCTACGAGATTGGGGACACACGAGGAGATACGGGGAGACATGGGGAGACAGAGTCACGGGGGAAACAGACAGAGACACAGTGAGACAGATACAGGCAGAGAGACAGATACACAGACAGAGTGGGATGCTGAGCAGTGTTGTTGGATGAGGAGCAGTGGGTGCAGCGGTTAGCGCTACGCTGCGCTATGAACCCGGCGACCCAGGTTCGATTCCCGCTCACGGCCAACACCAGTGACGATTATCTGAACCGTTCCCGGGCCTCCCCTAGGTCGACTCAGCCTCAAAACGAGTACCTGGTGCGGCGTGTAAACATCGCCACTGGGGAGACAAAGGCGGTCGGGCGTGGTGCTGGCCACCCACCCCCTCGTGTGCCGTTCCGGCCTTCATAGGTGCTCGCTAACAGCACTTGCCCCTACAGTCTGTTAAGGCTACACGGGGGATCTTTGTCTGTGTGTGTCTGTGTGTGTGTCTGTGTGTACCTGTCTGTGTGTTGTTGTTCAACACCGCCTTGCCAGGCACGCTGAGGAGAGGCTTGCGGAGCCCCAATGCGGTTTCAGGAAAGGGCGGTCCTGCACAGATGCCATATTTTCTGTCCGTCTGCTACAGCAGAGGTGTAGGGAATTCCAACAAGACCTACATCTCTGCTTTATTGACCTGGTCAAGGCCTATGATACCATCAGTAGGACTGGGCTCTGGGCAGTTTTTCGTGCTTTCGGAGTCCCTGACCCTCTGCTCACGATCATTAAGGACCTTCATGATGGTGAGCGGGCCCGGATAAAACTACGTGGCCGGGAGTCGGAGCCTTCCCTGTACACCTTGGGGTGCGACAGGGATGTCCTCTGGCTCCCACATTATTTATTTTAACCACATAGTTCGTGAAGCCTTCAATAGCTGTACCAGAGGAATTTCCATCTGTTACAGATACAATGGGAGGCTGATCGATGCCCGGGTGCGGTCAAGGGATGGCTCCCTATCGCTCAACCATGTTGCGTATGCTGATGATTTGTAATAGCTGCTCATTCAGAAGAGGAGTTGGAGACGCTGCTGCTGAGACTGGAGCGTGCCACTAAGAGGTGGGGCCTTACCATCAGCCCCACCAAAACTAAGCACCTGCCTGGGTATTTTGTACCATTGGACACTCCACCCCCACAACTCCCAATTGGTGATTGAGGAGTTGTGGAGAGAGTGGAGAGTTTCCCATACCTGGGCAGTGTGCTCATGACTGGCTGAGGGTCTCACTCCGAATCAGTCGAGCGGCATTACCTTTTCATCGGTTACATAATACTGTGTGGAAGCTACCTGGTTTGTCACTCCGCACGAATCTTCAGGTCTTCTCGGCCACGGTCATTCCCTCCCTTCTCTACGCATGCGAAAAGTGGACCCCCCTAATGGAACATATTCGCCGGTTAGAAACATTTAGGCTGGCCTGTCTACGATCCATCCTGGGTTTAACCTGCAGGCTGGATTGTGTGAGGAGCTCACAAATCCCAGAAAGATCTGGGCAAAGTCCCATTGGTGAGCTCCTCCGGCAGGCAAGGCTGCGTTGGCTGGGCCATGTAGCCTGCATGCCCAGCCACCGCATGTCTGAACAGCTTTTGTTCAGCCGGATAGAGAGGGCTAAATGGGTGCGCCACTCACCCACCCACTCACCCACTCACCCACTCACCCACTCAATCACTCAACTACTTACCAAATCACTCGCTCACCCACCCACTCACCCACCCATTCACTCACCCACCCACCCACCCACTCACCCACTCAATCACTCACGCACCAACTCACTCAACCACCCACTCAGTCAACTACTCACCCACCACTAAACCACCCACTCACTCAACTACTTACCAATCACTCGCTCACCCACCCACTCACCCACCCACTCACCCACCCACCCACTCACTCACCCACCCACCTACTCACCACCCACTCACTCACGCACCCACTCACTCAACCACCCACTCAGTCAACTACTTACCCACCCACTAACCCACCCACTCACTCACTACTTACCAAATCACTCGCTCACCCACCCACTCACTCACCCACTCACTCACTCACTCACCCACCCACCCACTCACCCACTCACCCACCCCTCACTCACTCACTCACCCACCCCCCCCCACCTCTCACCCCCCACTCACCCACCCACTCACTCACTCACCCACTCACTCACTCACTCACCCACCCACCCCTCACCCACTCCCACCCACTCACTCACTCACTCACCCACCCCACCCACCTACTCACCCACCACTCACCCACCCCACTCACTCACCCACCCAACCACTCACCACCACCCACTCACTCACTCACCCACTCATTCACCCACTCTCTCACCCACCAACTAACTCACCACCCACTCCTCACCCACCCACCCACTCACTCACCATCCCACTCACTCACCCACTCACCACCCACCCACCCACTCACCCACGGCGCTGTGTGGTGGAGGGACGGAGACACACGACAGTGGAGACCACTCCCCTGTCTTCCACCGCGGGGTAGCGAGCCGCGACTCTCACGCGGACGCAGTACTCAGCAGCGCCTGCAGGCTGAGGCAGCGCGTGGCGGTAGCGACATCCCACAAAGCGCTCCTGGCAGGAGCAAGCAGATGGTCTCAGTGTGCCGGGTTACGTGGATGACACGTTGGTGGTCTGGCCACACGGCAAAGATAGACTGAGCGCGTTTCTAAATCATCTCAACTCGCAAAACCCATCCATCCAGTTCAGCATGGAAGTGGAAGCTGACAGAACTCAACCATTTCTGGACATTCAGTAGCAGCAGCAGCAATAGCATCGTCATCAGTAGTAGTAGCATCACCACCCACCCACTCACCCACTCACTCTCCCACCCACCCGCCCACCCACTCACCCACCCACCCACTCACCAACCCACCCACTCACCCACTCACCCACCCACTCACCCACTCACCCACCCACCCACCCACTCACTCATCCACCCACTCACCCACCCACTCACCCACCCACTCACCCACCCACTCACCCACCCAC
The DNA here is from genome assembly GCA_018977245.1 of Lethenteron camtschaticum. Taxonomy (NCBI): domain Eukaryota; kingdom Metazoa; phylum Chordata; class Hyperoartia; order Petromyzontiformes; family Petromyzontidae; genus Lethenteron; species Lethenteron camtschaticum. Next base: position 4,517 of record WFAB01003033.1, on the reverse strand, counting down.
TCACCAACCCACCCACTCATCCACCCACCCACTCACCCACTCACCCACCCACTCACCCACCCACCCACCCACTCACCCACCCACCCACCCACTCACACACACACACACCCACCCACCCACCCACTCACCCACCCACACACCCACTCACCCACTCACCCACCCACACACCCACTCACCCACCCACTCACCCACCCTCCCACCCACTCACCCACCAACTCAACCACCCACTCACACACACACCCACCCACACACCCACTCACCCACTCACCCACCCACCCACCACCCACTCACCCACCCACCCACCCACTCACCCACCCACTCACCTACCCACCCACCCACTCACCCACCCACTCACCCACCCACCCACTCACCCACCCACTCACCTACCCACCCACCCACTCACCCACCCACTCACCCACCCACACACCCACTCACCCACCCACGCCCCCCACTCTCACCGTGCTAGTCACACCCCTCCTTGTGGAGACCTCGGCTTGTAGATGGTAGTGCACGCCACTCTGCGCCATCCTCCTCCTCCACTCGCTCCTCATGGAGACCCGCACGGACAGCTCCCACCGCTCTCCCTCGTCGCCACCGCCATCGCCGCCATCACCCTCATCGTCGTCATCATCGTCGTCGTAGTCATTCTCGTAGCCATCTTTGTCGTCATGTTCGTAGTCCTCACGCTCACTACCACACTCCTCCTCCTCACCACCCTCCTCACCACCCTCCTCCAGCATCGCGTCCTTGTGGAGCATCAAGGTGACAGTCGGAGCACTCAGCACGGCTGAGACACACACAGAGACACACAGACACACACACAGAGACACACAGAGACACACACAGAGACACACACAGAGACACACACACACACAGACACACACACACACAGAGACACTCACACACAGACACACACACACAGACACACAGAGACACACACACACAGAGACACTCATACACAGAGACAGACACACAGAGACACACACACACAGACACACACACACACACAGACACTCACACACAGAGACACACACACAGAGACACACTCACACAGACACACACAGACACACACAGAGACACTCACACAAAGAGACACTCACACACAGAGACACACACACGGACACACACACGGACACATACACAGAGACACACACAGACACACACAGAGACACACACACAGACACACACACAGACAGAAACACTCACACAGAGACACTCACACACAGACACACAGACACACACAGAGACACTCACACACAGAGACACACACACAGACACACACAGAGACACACACAGACACTCACACAGACACACACACAGACAGAGACACTCACACAGAGACACTCACACATAGACACACAGACACACACAGAGACACTCACACACACAGACACACACACAGACACACACACACAGAGACACACACAGACACACACACACACTCATACACAGAGACACACACACACAGAGACACTCACACACAGAGACACTCACACAGAGACACAGAGAGTGAGACACTCACACACAGACACAGAGACACAGACAGAGACACAGACAATGCCACTCACTTGTCTTCAAGGGTAACACATCAACCACGACCCAGGGTGACGATGATGGTGGTGATGGTGGTGGTGATGATGGTGGTGATGGTGGTGGTGATGGTGGTGTTGGTGGTGGTGATAAGACGGTGGATCTGACGCGAAGTTGATAGCGGTCGCCGGGATGTCGCAGAGCTGAGGAGACATCGCACCGTGTCTCTGCGGTGGCAGCGCAGACGGTCCGCCAGCGGGCTCGTCCATAGCTGCACAGACAGAGACACGGGGAGGAGGAGGTGGTGGTGAGGAGTGGGTGGGTGAGTGGGGATGGGTGGGTGGGTGAGTGAGTGGGTGGGTGGGTGAGTGGGTGGGTGAGTGAGTGGGTGGGTGAGTGGGTGGGGTGGGTGGGTGAGTGGGTGGGTGGGTGAGTGAGTGGGTGAGTCAGTGAGTGAGTGGGTGGGTGAGTGGGTAGGTGGGTGAGTGGGTGGGTGGGTAGGTGGGTGGGTGAGGGGGTAGGTGAGTGGGTGGGTGGGTAGGTGGGTGGGTGGGTGAGTGGGTGGGTGAGTGGGTGAGTGCGTGAGTCAGTGAGTGAGTGGGTGGTTGAGTGGGTGAGTCAGTGAGTGAGTGGGTGAGTGGGTGAGTCAGTGAGTGGGTGGGTGAGTGGGTGGGTGAGTGGGTGGGTGGGTGAGTGGATGGGTGGTTGAGTGAGTGGTTGAGCGAGTGGATGAGTGAGTGGATGGGTGAGCGAGTGGGTGAGTGAGTGAGCGAGTGGATGAGTGAGCGAGCATCTCACAGTTTGCTGTCCACCCTGTAGGTAACGTCCAGGAGCTTTGAGCTGCTGCTGGTGGCAACGTCCACTTGAGCGTCGTGGTCCCAGCGGAGTTGCGTCAGCAGGTCGCGAGACTCCACGCGGACATTCAGAGGGGGAGTCGCAGCTGGGGAGATGGGCAGTGTGCGCTAACCACTGCACCACCGCTCCCCACACACACACACAGTGCGCTAACCACTGCACCACCGCTCCCCACACACACACACACAGTGCGCTAACCACTGCACCACCGCTCCCCACACTGCGCTAACCACTGCACCACCACTCCTCACACACACACAGTGCGCTAACCACTGCACCACCGCTCCCCCCACACACACACAGTGCGCTAACCACTGCACCACCGCTCCCCCCACACCACCGGCGCTACCCTCACCACCACACGCACACAGTGCGCTAACCACTGCACCACCGCTCCCCACACACACACACACAGTGCGCTAACCACTGCACCACCACTCACACACACAGTGCGCTAACCACTAAACCACCGCTCCCCACACACACACAGTGCGCTAACCACTGCACCACCGCTCCCCACATACACACACAGTGCGCTAACCACTGCACCACCACTCCCACCCCCACACAGTGCGCTAACCACTGCACCACCGCTCCCCACACACACACAGTGCGCTAACCACTGCACCACCACTCCCCACACTGCGCTAACCACTGCACCACCGCTCCCCACACTGCGCTAACCATTGCACCACCACTCCCCACACACACACAAAGTGCGCTAACCACTGCACCACCACTCCCCACTCACACACACAGTGCGCTAACCACTGCACCACCACTCCCCACTCACACACACAGTGCGCTAACCACTGCACCACCACTCCCCACTCACACACACACTGCGCTAACCACTGCACCACCGCTCCCCACACTGCGCTAACCACTGCACCACCACTCCCCACACACACACACAGTGCGCTAACCACTGCACCACCGCTCCCCCACACACACACACAGTGCGCTAACCACTGCACCACCACTCCCCACACGCACACACAGTGCGCTAACCACTGCACCACCACTCCCCCACACTGCGCTAACCACTGCACCACCACTCCTCAACACACACACCAGTGCGCTAACCACTGCACCACCGCTCCCCCCACACACACACAGTGCGCTAACCACTGCACCACCGCTCCCCCACACACGCACACAGTGCGCTAACCACTGCCACCACCGTCCCCCACACACAACACCAGTGTGCTAACCACTGCACCACCCTCCCCACACACACACACACAGTGCGCTAACCACTGCACCACACTCACACACACAGTGCGCAACCACTAAACCACCGCCTCCCCACACACACACAGTGCGCTAACCACTGCACCACCGCTCCCCCACATACACACACAGTGCGCTAACCACTGCACCACCACTCCCCACCCCCACACAGTGCTGCTAACCACTTGCACCCACCGCTCCCCACACACACAGTGCGCTAACCACTGCACCACCCTCCCCACACTGCGCTAACCACTGCACCACCGCTCCCCCACACACACCACAGTGCGCTAACCACGCACCACCACTCCCCACACACACATGCGCTAACCACTGCCACCAACTCCCCACACACACACAGTGCGCTAACCACTGCACCACCCCCCCCACTGCGCACCACTCCCCCCCCCCCCCCCCACCACCCACTCCCCACACACACAGTGCGCTAACCACTGCACCAACCACTCCCCACTCACACACACACAGTGCGCTAACCACTGCACCACCACTCACACCACCAGTGCGCTAACCACTGCACCACCACTCCCCACACACACAAGTCCTAACCACTGCACCTCACACACAGTGCGCTACCACTGCACCACCCCCCCACCCCCGCTAACCACTGCCCACCCCCCCACACCACCAGGCGCTAACCACTGCACCACCCCCCACCACACACAGTGCGCTAACCACTGCCCCCCCCCCCCCCGCTAACCACTGCACCACTCCCCACAGCCACCACTGCACACACCACGATGCCACAGTGGCTAACCACTGCACCACCACTCACCCACCACACCCACCACCCCACCACAGGCGCTAACCACTGCACCACCACTCCCCACACACACACAGTGCGCTAACCACTGCACCACCACTCCCCACACACACAAAGT
>WFAB01003032.1:20000-22334 GCA_018977245.1 Lethenteron camtschaticum | reverse complement strand
CCTCGCTCTCTCCACTCTCACTCACTCATTCACTCTTCCTCACCACCATCATCACACCACCCACCCCCTCACCCGCCCCTCGCTCACTCCCCTCACCCTCCCCTCACCCTCCCCTCACCCTCCCCTCACCCTCCCCTCACCCTCCCCTCACCCTCCCCTCGCTCACTCCCCTCGCTCTCCTCTCGCTCCCCCTGCTCGCTCTCTCCACTCTTTTACTCATTCACTCATTCACTCTTCCTCATCATCATCACCACCACCTCCTCACCCTCCCCTCGCTCTCGGCTCACCCTCCCCTCGCTCTCTCCACTCATTCACTCTTCCTCACCACCATCATCATCACCACCCACCCCCTCACCCTCCCCTCACTCCCCCTGCTCACTCCGCCTGCTCGCTCTCTCCACTCTTTCACTCATTCACTCACTCCCTCATTCACTCATTCACTCACTCACTCATTCACTCACTCACTCATTCACTCACTCACTCTTCCTCACCACCATCATCATCACCACCACCACCCCCTCACCCGCCCCTCGCTCACTCCCCTCACCCTCCCTCACCCTCCCCTCGCTCTCCTCTCGCTCCCCTCTCGCTCTCTCCGCTCTTTTACTCACTCATTCACTCACTTCATCACCATCACTACCACCATCACCCCCCTCACCCTTACCCTCGCTCTCCTCTCGCCCTCCCCACTCATTCATTCACTCACTCATTCACTCACCCACTACCACCATCACCCCCTCGCCCTCCCCTCACCCTCTCCTCGCTCTCGGCTCACTCCGCCTGCTCGCTCTCTCCTCTCTTTTACTCACTCCTTCATTCACTCATTCACTCACTCCGTCATTCACTCCCTCACCACTACCACCATCACCACCCCTCACCCTCCCCTCGCTCTCCTCTCGCTCTCTCCACTCTTTCACTCACTCCCTCATTCACTCATTCACTCACTCCCTCACCACCACCATCACCCCCTCACCGTTACCCTCGCTCTCCTCTCGCCCTCCCCACTCACTCATTCACTCACTCATCCACTCACTCATTCACTCACTCATTCACTCACCCACTACCACCATCACCACCTCGCCCTCCCCTCACCCTCCCCTCGCTCTCGGTTCACTCCGCCTGCTCGCTCTCTCCTCTCTTTTATTCACTCCTTCATTCACTCACTCCGTCATTCACTCTCTCACCACTACCATCACCCCCTCACCCGTCCCTCGCTCTCCTCTCGCCCTCCCCACTCACTCATTCACTCACTCATTCATTCACTCATTCACTCACCCACTACCACCATCACCACCCCCTCACCCTCCCCTCACCCTCCCCTCGCTCTCAGCTCACTCCGCCTGCTCACTCCGCCTGCTCGCTCTCTCCTGTCTTTTACTCACTCCTTCATTCACTCATTCACTCACTCCGTAATTCACTCTCTCACCACTACCATCACCCCCTCGCCCTCCCCTCGCTCTCCTCTCGCTCTCTCCACTCTTTCACTCACTCCCTCATTCACTCATTCACTCCGTCATTCACTCCCTCACCACTACCACCATCACCACCCCCTCACCCTTACCCTCGCTCTCCTCTCGCCCTCCCCACTCACTCATCCACTCACTCATTCACTCACTCATTCACTCCCTCACCACTACCACCATCACCACCCCCTCACCCTTACCCTCGCTCTCCTCTCGCCCTCCCCACTCACTCATCCACTCACTCATTCACTCACTCATTCACTCCCTCACCACTACCACCACCCCCTCATCCTTACCCTCGCTCTCCTCTCGCCCTCCCCACTCACTCATCCACTCACTCATTCACTCACTCATTCACTCCCTCACCACTACCACCACCCCCTCATCCTTACCCTCGCTCTCCTCTCGCCCCCCCCACTCACGCATTCACTCACTCATCCACTCACTCATCCACTCACTCATCCACTCACTCATCCACTCACTCATTCACTCACTCATTCACTCACTCACTCATTCACTCACTCACTCACTCATTCACTCACTCATTCACTCACTCATTCACTCACTCATTCACTCACTCATTCACTCACTCACTCACTCACTCACCCACGACCACCATAACCACCCCTCACCCTTCCCCTCGCTCACTCCCCTGCTCGCTCTCTCCGCTCATTCACTCACTCATTCACTCATTCACTCACTCACCACCTCATTCACTCACTCACCCCCTCATTCACTCACTCACCCCCTCATTCACACACTCACCCCCTCATTCACTCACTCACCCCTCATTCACTCACCCCCTCATTCACTCACTCACCCCCTCATTCACTCACTCACCCCCTCATTCACTCACTCACCCCCTCATTCA
>WFAB01003032.1:0-17500 GCA_018977245.1 Lethenteron camtschaticum | reverse complement strand
ACTCGCCACTCGCCACTCACCACTACACTCACCACTCACCACTCACCACTCACCACTCACCACTCACCACTCTACACTCACCACTCACCACTCTACACTCACCACTCTACACTCACCACTCACCACTCTACACTCACCACTCACCACCCACCACTCTACACTCACCACTCTACACTCACCACTCTACACTCACCACTCTACACTCACCACTCTACACTCACCACTCTACACTCACCACTCTACACTCACCACTCTACACTCACCACTCACCACTCGCCATTCTACACTCACCACTCTACACTTTACACTCTACACTCACCACTCGCCACTCGCCACTCACCACTCTACACTCACCACTCACCACTCTACACTCACCACTCACCACTCTACACTCACCACTCACCACTCGCCACTCGCCACTCACCACTCTACACTCACCACTCTACACTCACCACTCTACACTCACCACTCTACACTCACCACTCTACACTCACCACTCTACACTCACCACTCTACACTCTCCCGTCACCACTCTACACTCATCACTCTACACTCTACACTCACCACTCTACACTCACCACTGTCACCTGCTGTGTCACCTGTCTGCTGTGTCAGCTGTATGCTGTGCCACTTGTCTGCTGTGTCACCTGCCGTGTCATCTGTCTGCCGTGTCAGCTGTCTGCCGTGTCAGCTGTCTGCCGTGTCAGCTGTCTGCCGTGTCAGCTGTCTGCCGTGTCACCTGCCGTGTCAGCTGTCTGCTGTGTCAGCTGTCTATTGTGTCAGCTGTCTGCTGTGTCAGCTGTCTATTGTGTCAGCTGTCTGCTGTGTCACCTGCTGTGTCAGCTGTCTGCTGTGTCACCTGCTGTGTCAGCCGTCTGCCGTGTCAGCTGTCTGCCGTGTCACCTGTCTGCCGTGTCAGCTGTCTGCCGTGTCAGCTGTCTGCCGTGTCAGCTGTCTGCCGTGTCAGCTGTCTGCCGTGTCAGCTGTCTGCCGGGTCAGGTGTCTGCCGGGTCAGGTGTCTGCCGGGTCAGGTGTCTGCCGTGTCAGGTGTCTGCCGTGTCAGCTGTCTGCCGTGTCAGCTGTCTGCCGGGTCAGCTGTCTGCCGTGTCAGCTGTCTGCCGTGTCACCTGTCTGCCGTGTCACCTGCCGTGTCAGCTGTCTGCCGTGTCAGCTGCCTGCCGTGTCAGCTGCCTGCCGTGTCAGCTGTCTGCTGCGTCAGCTGTCTGCTGCGTCACCTGCCGTGTCAGCTGTCTGCTGTGTCAGCTGTCTGCTGTGTCACCTGCTGTATCAGCTGTCTGCTGTGTCAGCTGTCTGCTGTGTCACCTGCTGTATCAGCTGCCTGCCGTGTCAGCTGTCTGCCGTGTCAGCTGCCTGCCGTGTCAGCTGTCTGCTGTGTCAGCTGTCTGCTACGTCACCTGCCGTGTCAGCTGTCTGCCGTGTCAGCTGTCTGCAGTGTCAGCTGTCTGCAGTGTCAGCTGTCTGCCGTGTCAGCTGTCTGCCGTGTCAGCTGTCTGCCGTGTCAGCTGTCTGCCGTGTCAGCTGCCTGCTGTGTCAGCTGCCTGCTGTGTCACCTGCCGTGTCAGCTGCCTGCTGCGTCACCTGCCGTGTCAGCTGCCTGCCGTGTCAGCTGTCTGCTGTGTCACCTGCCGTGTCAGCTGTTTGCCGTGTCAGCTGCCTGCTGTGTTAGCTGTCTGCCGTGTCAGCTGTCATCCGTGTCACCTGCCGTGTCAGCTGCCTGCCGTGTCAGCTGTTTGCCGTGTCAGCTGTCTGCTATGTCACCTGCTGTGCCAGCTGTCTGCCGTGTCAGCTGTCTGCCGTGTCAGCTGTCTGCCGTGTCAGCTGCCTGCCGTGTCAGCTGCCTGCCGTGTCAGCTGCTGTGTCAGCTGCCTGCCGTGTCAGCTGTCTGCCTTGTCACCTACCGTGTCAGCTGTCTGCCGTGTCAGCTGTCTGCTGTGTCACCTGCTGTGTCAGCTGTTTGCCGTGTCAGCTGCCTGCCGTGTCGGCTACCTCCCGTGTCACCTGCTGTGTCAGCTGTCTGCTGTGTCAGCTGTCTGCTGTGTCAGCTGTCTGCCGTGTCAGCTATCTGCCGTGTCAGCTGTCTGCCGTGTCAGCTGTCTGCCGTGTCAACTGTCTGCCGTGTCAGCTGTCTGCTGTGTCACCTGCCGTGTCAGCTGTCTGCCGTGTCACCTGCTGTGTCAGCTGCCTGCCGTGTCAGCTGTCTGCCTTGTCACCTACCGTGTCAGCTGTCTGCCGTGTCAGCTGTCTGCTGTGTCACCTGCCGTGTCAGCTGTCTGCCGTGTCAGCTGTCTGCCGTGTCAGCTGCCTGCCGTGTCAGCTACCTACCATGTCACCTGCTGTGTCAGCTGTCTGCTGTGTCACCTGCTGTGTCAGCTGTCTGCCGTGTCAGCTGCCTGCCGTGTCAGCTGCCTGCCGTGTCAGCTACCTGCCGTGTCACCTGCTGTGTCAGCTGCCTGCCGTGTCAGCTGTCTGCCTTGTCACCTACCGTGTCAGCTGTCTGCCGTGTCAGCTGTCTGCTGTGTCACCTGTTGTGTCAGCTGTCTGCCGTGTCAGCTGCCTGCCGTGTCAGCTACCTACCGTGTCACCTGCTGTTTCAGCTGTCTGCCGTGTCAGCTGTCTGCCGTGTCAGCTGTCTGCCGTGTCCGCTGTCTGCCATGTCAGCTGTCTGCCGTGTCAGCTACCTGCCGTGTCACCTGCTGTGTCAGCTGTCTGCTGTGTCACCTACCTGCTGTGTCAGCTGTCTGCTGTGTCAGCTGTCTGTCGTGTCAGCTGTCTGCTGCATCACCTGAGAGAGGGTGGGATGGGAATCTGCTGTGAGTTGGAGCCCCGTGTCCCCCGTGCGAGCAATGGAACTGTGGGTTGCAGGCCCCTCGTTGTAGTGCGGCAGCTACGTGTAGCAGCAGCTATGTTATAGCAGCAGTTACGTGTAGCAGCGGCGGCAGCTATGTGTAGCAGTGGCAGCTATAAACCGTATACAGTGATCCCTCGTTTATCGCGGTTAATGGGGACCGGAACGGAACCCCTCGCGATAAGCGAAGATCCGTGACGTAGGATTGGCCCCCTAGGAATTTCCGTATGTGTGTGTGTGTGTGGGTACCAGAATGTTTAAAATATGTATATATATATTTTACTTAAATCTATTTAATTATAAAACCTTAATATTATACATTCACTCTCTTTCTCTCTCATACGATACGTATTATGGTGTTCTACACTCACCAATGACAGTAGTATCTTGAGATTTGACTCCAGTAATGACGACGACGACGATGACAATGACGATGACAGGCCTGTGCAGTTCGATGAATGATGATGATGATGGTGTTACTGCAACAGGTATAATGAGGCCTTTAAATCAGTTCGAAAACGCCGCGATGCACTGAGGCCGCAAAACTTTAACCGCAAAGTGGCGAGGGATTACTGTACCACAATACTACTTCCCAGGCAGTCCTCTACTTGCGACGGAGATGCGTTACAACGACCCCATCGTAAGTCGAAAATAGCGTAAGTCCAAGATGGCCTGTAGCCTACCCAGGAGTCTTAAAGAACGGTGATAATTTAGCAAAACAGCAATTTACAGTAGCGTGCTGTATAAACTATATACCGTGTGTGTTTATTAAGTACAATACTGGATTGCACAGTAAAATGTAAAGTCAAAAAAATTAACCCGTAAAAACAAAGTTTTTCACTCTAAATCCTTTATATGCGTGGCGGCTAGAGTCCTCTCGTCCTCTGGCTTGAGATGGCTGCCACCTATGGGTCAGATGATTGCCTGCCACCATTAAGCAATTGGTAATTAAATATAATATTTTTTTTCCTAAAAAGTGTAAAAATTTGGAGAATAAAATTTCACGAAAATCAATTGTCACGCACAACGAGTCTGTGTGCAAAATGTCAGCTCGATTGGATCACGGGAAGTGGGTTAAAAAACGACCGAGAGATTTGCACGGTCGTAAGCGCGCAAGCAAGCAAGCAAGCGAACTTAATTTAAAGGATTTAAAAACGCCAAGGTGAATTCTTAGCCTACCTATATGAACTGCAGTTTAATACAAAGTTTTTTCAGGAAACAATCCTGTCTGCATCACACAAGGCGGGAGATGCGGACATCCCGGCAGTCTCCCAACGTACCTTGTACACTGCTGCGTTTGCCTGCCGCGCGAAATTTTAAATATTTAACAATTTTGTCATATCGCCATCGTAAGATCGGACCATCGTAACTCGGGGACCATCTGTCTATCACTACGCTACTATACCACTACACTACTATACCACTACACTGCTATACCACTACACTACTCGCCCACTACTATACCATTACTATACCACTACACTACTATACCACTACACTACTATACCACTACACTACTATACCACTACACTACTATACCACTACACTGCTATACCACTACACTACTCGCCCACTACTATACCATTACTACACCACTACACTACTATACCACTACTATACCACTACACTACTATACCACTACACTACTATACCACTACACTACTATACCACTACACTACTATACTACTACACTACTATACCACTACACTACTACACCACTACACTACTATACCACTACACTACTATACCACTACACCACTATACCACTACACTACTATACCACTACACTACTATACCATTACACTACTATACCACTACACTACTATACCACTAGACTACTATACCACTACACTACTATACCACTACACTACTATACCACTACACTACTATACCACTACACTACTATACCATTACTATACCACTACACTACCATACCTGTCAACCCCTTATCAGTGCCCTACCTTAGTACAGACCAATTCAGATTGTATTGGTCACCCACGTGTACCCCTTATATAAATCTTGACGTTTATCCGACAGTCCCACCACGGGGGAGAAACACGAACAAATAGACACAACTTTTGTGCCGTCTGTATTGAAACGGCTGTGACGCCGTATCAGAGGTCGCAAACGGGTTTTGATTCCGTACCCGTACCCGGCCGCACCAGGGTCGCAAACGGGTACCCGTACCCGGCCGGGTATGGGTACCCGTACGCTACCCGTACCCTACCCGAAATGAGTGACAAACGGTTACTCACCGGTGACTCACGGCCTACCTGTACCCGGCCGCACCAGGGTACCCGTACCCGGCCGGGTACGGGTAGCCGGGTATCGGGTAGGGTACGGGTATCGGGTACCCGGTTGCGACCTCTGCCGCTGATCCACGCTCTTGCCCCGGGTCTTACTGCAGAGTTTGGTGGTGGTACGTGTTGTTTATGTTGTTTATTGTGAAAATTCGGTCACAGTTCCTATGACCTGCACTGTTTCATTGCTTTTATGGCTTTATTTTGGTGATTTTCGAAAAGTTTTTTGGTTTGTTGTAGTACAGAGTTGGACTGATGGCCTTAATCTAAGTTGTCTTGTGGTGGTTGTTGTTGTTGTTGTTTGACTTGCACCAGAGTCGCAAACGGGTACCCGTACCCGGCCGGGTACGGGTAGCCGGGTATCGGGTAGGGTACGGGTATCGGGTACCCAGTTGCGACCTCTACGCCCGTATGGACCTCGTAACTAAATTTCCCTGTACAGGAATACGGGGTGAACCGTGTGGGTTGACACGGTATGGCTGTACGAGAGGGTCGGTTATTTGTCATTGGCAGGAGGGGAGCGACTGAGAGGTGAGGGGGGGGTGGTGGGTGGCATGACTGATGGAGTCTCCTGTTTGGGGGGGGGGTCCCTGTGGCAGGGGTCGCAACCGGGTACCCGATACCCGTACCCTACCCGATACCCGTGCCCTACCCGATACCCGTACCCTACCCGATACCCGTACCCTACCCGATACCCGTACCTACCCGATACCCGTACCCTACCCGATACCCGTACCCTACCGATACCCGTACCCTACCCGATACCCGTACCCTACCCGATACCCGTACCCTACCCGATACCCGTACCCTACCCGATACCCGGCTACCCGTACCCGGCCGGGTACGGATACCCGTTTGCGACCCTGGTGCGGCCGGGTACAGGTAGGCCGTGAGTCACTGGTGAGTCACCGTTTGTCACTCATTTCCCAACGTCTTGTCTCTTCTCACAATTCAAGTTCCTAGAATCAACCCACCCGCGCCTGCAACATGGCTTCATCCCAGAGGTCGCAATCAGGTACCCGATACACGTACCCTACCCGTATCCGGCCGGGTACGGGTAGGGTACGGGTACGGCTGGGTACAGGTACGGGTAGGCCGTGAGTCACTGGTGAGTAACCGTTTGTCACTCATTTCGGGTAGGGTACGGGTAGGGTACGGGTACCCGTTTGCGATCCTGGTGCGGCCGGGTGCGGGTAAGGAATCAAAACCCGTTTGCGACCTCTGCCCTGCCTGTGGTTATATCGGCCGCTTAATTTGTGGTGTTGTGGGTCTGTGGGACAGTGATGAGGTTCCCCTACTGCTGGCTATTATTTGTAGTTTCAGGAGGGGTGCAGGGGATGGTGGCTGGACCGACGATTTGTATCTTGGGGTGGGAGGGGCGCAGGTTCTGTATCTTGGGGGTGGTGTGTGTGTGTCACCTGTAGTTAAAAAATAAAATAAAAATAAATCAATTAAATCACGACGTTTCAGAGGCAACACAAGTCTCCGTCTTCAGGTGGGACCGTCACAGCTAAATTTACTGTATCAAAATTTAGAATCACCTGTAGTTGTGTGTGTGTGTGTCACCTGTAGTTGTGTGTGTGTGTCACCTGTAGTTGTGTGTGTGTCACCTGTAGTTGTGTGTGTCACCTGTAGTTGTGTGTGTCACCTGTAGTTGTGTGTGTGTGTCACCTGTAGTTGTGTGTGTGTGTCACCTGTAGTTGTGTGTGTGTCACCTGTAGTTGTGTGTGTGTGTGTCACCTGTAGTGTGTGTGTGTGTGTCACCTGTAGTTGTGTGTGTGTGTGTGTCACCTGTAGTTGTGTGTGTGTGTGTAGTTGTGTGTGTGTGTGTCACCTGTAGTTGTGTGTGTGTGTGTCACTGTAGTTGTGTGTATGTGTGTCACCTGTAGTTGTGTGTGTGTGTGTCACCTGTAGTTGTGTGTGTGTGTGTCACCTGTAGCTGTGTGTGTGTCACCTGTAGTTGTGTGTGTGTGTCACCTGTAGTTGTGTGTCACCTGTAGTTGTGTGTGTGTCACATGTAGTTGTGTGTGTGTCACGTGTAGTTGTGTGTGTGTCACGTGTAGTTGTGTGTGTGTCACCTGTAGTTGTGTGTGTGTCACCTGTAGTTGTGTGTGTGTTTGTGTGTCACCTGTAGTTGTGTGTGTCACCTGTAGTTGTGTGTGTGTGTGTCACCTGTAGTTGTGTGGTGTGTGTGTCACCTGTAGTTGTGTGTGTGTGTCACCTGTAGTTGTGTGTGTGTGTGTGTCACCTGTAGCTGTGTGTGTGTGTCACCTGTAGCTGTGTGTGTGTGTCACCTGTAGCTGTGTGTGTGTGTCACCTGTAGTGTGTGTGTGTGTGTCACCTGTAGTTGTGTGTGTGTCACCTGTAGTTGTGTGTGTGTGTCACCTGTAGTTGTGGTGTGTCACCTGTAGTTGTGTGTGTGTCACCTTAGTTGTGTGTGTGTGTCACCTGTAGTGTGTGGTGTGTCACCTGTAGCTGTGTGTGTGTGTGTCACCTGTAGCTGTGTGTGTGTGTCACCTGTAGTGTGTGTGTGTCACCTGTAGTGTGTGTGTCACCTGTAGTTGTGTGTTGTGTTCACCTGTAGTTGGTGTGTGTGTGTGTCACCTGTAGTTGTGTGTGTCACCTGTAGCTGTGTGTGTGTCACCTGTAGCTGTGTGTGTGTCACCTGTAGTTGTGTGTGTCACCTGTAGCTGTGTGGTGTGTCACCTGTAGTTGTGTGTGTGTGTGTCACCTGTAGTTGTGGTGTGTGTCACCTGTAGTTGTGTGTGTGTGTGTCACTGTAGTGTGTGTGTGTGTGTTGTGTGTCACCTGTAGTTGTGTGTGTGTGTGTGTCACCTGTAGTTGTGTGTGTGTGTGTGTCACCTGTAGTTGTGTGTGTGTGTGTCACCTGTAGTTGTGTGTGTGTGTGTGTCACCTGTAGTTGTGTGTGTGTGTGTTGTCACCTGTAGTTGTGTGTGTGTGTGTGTCACCTGTAGTTGTGTGTGTCACCTGTAGTTATGTGTGTCACCTGTAGTTGTGTGTGTTTGTGTCACCTGTAGTTGTGTGTGTTTGTGTCACCTGTAGTTGTGTGTGGGTCACCTGTAGTTGTGTGTGGGTCACCTGTAGTTGTGTGTGTGTGTGTCACCTGTAGTGTGTGTGTGTGTCACCTGTAGTGTGTGTGTGTCACCTGTAGTTGTGTGTGTGTGTCACCTGTAGTTGTGTGTGTGTGTGTGTCACCTGTAGTTGTGTGTGTGTGTGTGTCACCTGTAGTTGTGTGTGTGTGTGTCACCTGTAGTTGTGTGTGTGTGTGTGTCACCTGTAGTTGTGTGTGTGTGTGTCACCTGTAGTTGTGTGTGTGTGTGTGTCACCTGTAGTTGTGTGTGTGTGTGTGTCACCTGTAGTTGTGTGTGTCACCTGTAGTTGTGTGTGTGTCACCTGTAGTTGTGTGTGTGTGTGTCACCTGTAGTTGTGTGTGTGTGTGTCACCTGTAGGTGTGTGTGTGTGTGTGTCACCTGTAGTTGTGTGTGTGTGTGTGTGTCACCTGTAGTTGTGTGTGTGTGTGTGTCACCTGTAGTTGTGTGTGTGTGTGTGTCACCTGTAGTTGTGTGTGTGGGTCACCTGTAGTTGTGTGTGTGTGTCACCTGTAGTTGTGTGTGTGTGTCACCTGTAGTTGTGTGTGTGTGTCACCTGTAGTTGTGTGTGTGTGTCACCTGTAGTTGTGTGTGTGTAGGTCACCTGTAGTTGTGTGTGTGTGTGTAGGTCACCTGTAGTTGTGTGTGTGTGTGTAGGTCACCTGTAGTTGTGTGTGTGTGTCACCTGTAGTTGTGTGTGTGTGTCACCTGTAGTTGTGTGTGTGTGTCACCTGTAGTTGTGTGTGTGTGTCACCTGTAGTTGTGTGTGTGTCACCTGTAGTTGTGTGTGTGTGTGTGTCACCTGTAGTTGTGTGTGTGTGTGTGTCACCTGTAGTTGTGTGTGTGTGTGTGTGTCACCTGTAGTTGTGTGGTGTGTGTGTGTCACCTGTAGTTGTGTGTGTGTGTCACCTGTAGTTGTGTGTGTGTGTCACCTGTAGTTGTGTGTGTGTGTGTCACCTGTAGTTGTGTGTGTGTGTCACCTGTAGTTGTGTGTGTGTGTGTCACCTGTAGCTGTGTGTGTGTGTGTCACCTGTAGCTGTGTGTGTGTGTGTCACCTGTAGCTGTGTGTGTGTGTGTCACCTGTAGCTGTGTGTGTGTGTCACCTGTAGCTGTAGTTGTGTGTGTGTGTGTCACCTGTAGTTGTGTGTGTGTCACCTGTAGTTGTGTGTGTGTCACCTGTAGCTGTGTGTGTGTCACCTGTAGTTGTGTGTGTCACCTGTAGCTGTGTGTGTGTCACCTGTAGTTGTGTGTGTGTGTCACATGTAGTTGTGTGTGTGTGTGTGTCACATGTAGTTGCGTGTGTGTGTGTGTCACATGTAGTTGCGTGTGTGTGTGTCACCTGTAGTTGTGTGTGTGTGTGTCACCTGTAGTTGTGTGTGTAGGTCACCTGTAGTTTTGTGTGTAGGTCACCTGTAGTTGTGTGTGTCACCTGTAGCTGTGTGTGTGGGTCACCTGTAGCTGTGTGTGTGTGTGTGTCACCTGTAGCTGTAGTTGTGTCACCTGTAGTTGTGTGTGTGTGTGCGCGTGCAACTGGTGGCTTCGGTAGGTGCTGACCGACAGCACTTACCCTCAATAATCAGTCTCTCTGTTGGCAACTACAGCCCCGTGCCACACACACACACACGCGAGGTCCTATGACCGATCCTCTCCCTCGGTGCAAACCCACCCCCCACCACCCCTCACGACATCCCCCACTACCACCTCCTCCTCCAACTCGGCATGGCGCGTCAATTTGAATAGGAGTCCACGTGAATTTGCACATGGGCCCTCCCCCTGTACTTTGTATCATCTTCATCATCAGCACGGTCATCATCATCAATAATAATCATCAGCAGCATCATCATCATCAGCTGCTGCTGCTGCTGATGGTGATTCTGATGATGATTCTGATGGTGGTGATGTGTGCCAGTGCAAGGGTTAACAGCAGCTCCTGCCGACTCCGCGTAATGGCAGCTGCTCTACGGCAGTGCAGCAGTGGCAGCAGCAGGCCACGTGGTTTGAGGCTCACAAAATGGCCGACCGCACTGTATGCTGCTGCTGCTACTGCTGCTGCTGATGATGGGAGGGAGAGAGAAGAGGAGAGGGAGGGGGGGGAGGGAGCAGAGGGGGGAGGGAGGGAGGGAGGGGAGGGAGGCTTGCACACACGCACAGGCTTGTGTAACATCGCCATTGTGTGTGCGTGTGTGTGCGTGACGCCCTCTGCTGGTAGACTTATGGGGATGGTGTTGCAGCCACAACGCCTTGCTGCTGCTTGCTGCTGCCACACTGTTGCATGCAAACACGCCTTTGTCTCCCCGGTGCCGATGTATGCACGCATGCTTCAGGTACTACTGTAGTTTGAGGTTGAGTTGAAGCTTTGGGACAGGCCCTTGGTACCGGTGCAGAAAATCGTCAGCGTTGCTTGTGGGTGGTGGGCAGTGAACGGGAGTCGAACTCGGTGGGTGCGTGGTGCGGTGCTATCCATTGCACCACCACCACACAGAGGCAAAGATCCCCGTGTAGCCTGTAACCGACTGTTGGGGCAAGTGCTGTTGTTGAGCACCTATGAAGGCTACCGGCACTGTGGCACACGAGGGGGTGGGTGGCCAGCACCACGCCCGGCTGCTTTTGTCTCCCTCGCGGCGATGTTTACTACACACCGCACCAGGTACTCAATTGAGTCCCAAGTCGACCTAGGGGAGGCCCCAGGACCGGTTCAGATAATCGTCACCGGTGTTGGCCGTGAGCGGGAACCGAACCCCGGATCGTAGCCGGGTTCCGCTCCCCACAATTGCACGCACCTGCGGACGCAAAGATCCTCCGTGTTGGTGGTTCTTTACAAGATCGTGGTGACGGGGGGATGGTTGGTCTTGTTGTGAGAGTTTGGAGAGGAGAGGGCGGCGGTGTTGGTGGTGGTGGTGGTGGGAGGAGGACATTCCAGATTGGAGTGGCGTGTGGGATGAAGCAGTAAAGAGAAGTGAGGTGGACTGCTGCTGATGATAGTGTTGATGCTGATGATGATGATGTTGCTGCTGCTTCTGATGCTGCTGCATCTAATAATGCTGCTGATGATGATGCTGATGATGCTGCTGCTGATGCTGCTGATGCTGCTGATGCTGTTGCTGATGATGATGCTGCTGATGATGCTGCTGCATCTAATAATGCTGCTGATGATGATGATGCTGATGATGCTGCTGCTGATGATTATGCTGCTGTCAATGATGATGCTGTTGATGATGATGATGAGGATGCTGCTGCTGATTATGATGCTGCTGATGAGGATGCTGCTGCTGATGATGATGATGCTGCTGCATCTAATAATGCTGCTGATGGTGCTGCTGCTGCTGATGATGCTGCTTTTGCTGCTGATGATGCTGCTGCTGCATATAATAATGCTGCTGATGGTGCTGCTGCTGATGATGCTGCTGCTGATGATGCTGCTGTTGCTGCTGCTGATGCTGCTGCTGCTGATGATACTGCTGCTGATACTGCTGCTGTCAATGATGTTGTTGATGATGCTGCCGCCGATGGTTTTGCTGTATGCTGATGATGATGCTGCTGCTGATGAGGATGCTGCTGCATCTAATAATGCTGCTGCTGCTGATGATGGTGCTGCTGATGATGATGATGGTGCTGCTGATGATGATGGTGCTGCTGATGAGGATGATGCTGCATCTAATAATGCGGCTGATGCTGCTGATGATGCTGCTGCTGATGCTGCGGCTGATGCTGCTGATGATGCTGCTGCTGATGCTGCTGCTGATGATGCTGCTGATGCTGCTGCTGCTGTTGTACCCACCACGTGGCAGTGAGAGGAGAAAGACGAGTGGGAAGGGCCGTGTAACTGGTGGTGGGGGAGGGGTACGTGTCGCACTGTGTGAGCAGCTTGGGGGTGGTGTGCGTGGGTGTGTGTGCGTGTGTGCGTGCGTGTGTGTGCGTGGGTGTGTGTGCGTGTGTGCGCGCGTGTGCGTGTGTGCGTGTGTGAGCAGCTTGGGGGTGGTGTGCGTGTGTGCGTGTGTGCGTGCGTGTGTGCGTGTGTGCGTGCGTGTGTGTGTGCGTGTGTGCGTGTGTGAGCAGCTTGGGGGTGGTGTGCGTGTGTGAGTAGCTTGCGTGTGTGCGTGTGTGTGAGTGCGTGCGTGTGTGCGTGTGTGCGCGCGTGCGTGTGTGCGTGCGTGTGTGTGTGTGTGTGCGTGCGTGCGTGTGTGTGTGTGTTATCCGGCCACACAATAGCCCGAACCCTAACACTTAACCGCCGGTCCCCCCACGCAGTCTTCACTTGCAACCTGTCGCCTGAACCGCGCTTTGGAGAAGCGAGGGCGACGTTTCTCTCCTTGGCAGCTAAGGCCGGTCGGTGTGCGAGAGGTGGCCCTGGACGGTGGAGGCTTTGTAGAGGTTCTTTTGGGTGAGATCGCGTAGATGTGTTGATGTGTCGCTAAACCCGCCAGCAGCCGACACGGCAAGCTCTGGTAAGGGTCGTGACGCGAACAGAGCGTGGCCAAGTCGTCACCAGTACAGCACTAGTGTATAGGTGTGTGTGGTGTAGTAGTGTAGTGTATAGTAGTGTATAGTGTAGTGTATAGTAGTGTATAGTGTAGTGTGTAGTAGTGTATAGTATAGTGTGTAGTAGTGTATGGTGTAGTGTATAGTAGTGTGGTGTATAGTGTAGTGTATAGTAGTGTATAGTGTAGTGTGGTGTATAGTGTAGTGTATAGTGTGGTGTGGTGTATTGTAGTGTGGTGTATAGTAGTGTGTAGTGTATAGTGTAGTGTATAGTAGTGTGTAGTGTAGTCTATAATGTATAGTGTAGTGTATAATGTATTGTATAGTAGTGTATAGTGTAGTGTGTAGTAGTGTATAGTGTAGTGTGGTGTATAGTGTGGTGTATAGTGTAGTGTTGTAGCACAGTCTATAGTGTAGTAGTGTATAGTGTTGAATATGGTGTAGTGTATCGTGTGGTGTGTTGTAGTGTGTCGTAGTGTATAGTGTTGTGTGTAGTGTATAGTGTTGTGTGTAGTGTATAGTGTAGTGTATCGTATAGTATAGTGTAGTGTGTAGTAGTGTATTGTGTATAGTAGTGTATAGTGTAGTGTATAGTGTAGTATTCTAGTACAGCACTACACCTGTGTGTTGGAGAGCCAAGCCACAGCATTTACAATCTGAGTACGACGTTTCGCCAGTAACTACAACTAGCTTCATCAGGCGACAGCCAGATTCGTGTAGAAGTCCACCTGTTTCATTCCTTATACGGAGGCATAGAGAGGGTTTGTAAGCGCTGAAACTTGTCGGCAACCTTGGAGTGCAAAAGGGTTCTGATGAGTTTCATTCAATGAACGTTTTGCCTCTGATGCCCGGCTTTCGAATAGGCGTGTGAAGAGTTGCCTAAGCCTCTAACGCAGGCACGCTCGCAAACCGGACAGACAACCAGTGTCTAACACTCGCAAGACTGGCTATAACACGCTAGACTTCCAAGACAAAAGGCTCTAACGGGCTCGACTCCAAGACCATATTCGTAACACGCTAGCCCAGTAGTAGACCCGCTCTATCTCTCATACCGGAACGCAAGCCAGCCACACAGTGTAGCTACCACTAGCACCTGAGACCAGAGGTCGCAACCGGGTACCCGATACCCGTACCCTACCCGATACCCGGCTACCCGTACCCTGGTGCAGCCGGGTACGGGTAGGCCGTGAGTCACTGGTGAGTAACCGTTTGTCACTCATTTCCCAACGTCTTGTCTCTTCTCACAGTTCAAGTTCCTAGAATTAACCCACATGCGCCTGCAACGTGGCTTCATCCCAGAGGTTGCAATCAGGTACCCGATACCTGTACCCTACCCGATACCCGGCCGGGTACGGGTACCCGTTTGCGACCCTGGTGCGTGGGCGACACGCGAGGGCGACACGCGTGGGCGACACGCGAGGGCGACACGCGTGGTCGACACGCGTGGTCGACACGCGAGGGCGACACGCGAGGGCGACACGCGTGGTCGACACGCGAGGGCGACACGCGTGGGCGACACGCGTGGGCGACACGCGTGGGCGACACGCGTGGGCGACACGCGTGGGCGACACGCGTGGTCGACACGCGTGGTCGACACGCGAGGCGACACGCGTGGTCGACACGCGTGGTCGACACGCGAGGTCGACACGCGTGGTCGACACGCGTGGCGACACCGACGCACCGTGGGCGACACGCGTGGGCGACACGCGTGGGCGACACGCGTGGGCGACACGCGTGGGCGACACGCGAGCGGGCGACACGCGAGGGCGACACGCGTGGGCGACACGCGTGGGCGACACGCGAGGGCGACACGCGTGGGCGACACGCGAGGCGACACGCGAGGGCGACACGCGTGGGCGACACGCGTGGGCGACACGCGTGGGCGACACGCGAGGGCGACACGCGTGGGCGACACGCGAGGGCGACACGCGTGGGCGACACGCGAGGGCGACACGCGTGGGCGACACGCGAGGGCGACACGCGTGGGCGACACGCGAGGGCGACACGCGAGGGCGACACGCGAGGGCGACACGCGAGGGCGACACGCGAGGGCGACACGCGTGGGCGACACGCGAGGGGCGACACGCGTGGGCGACACGCGTGGGCGACACGCGTGGGCGACACGCGAGGGCGACACGCGTGGGCGACACGCGTGGGCGACACGCGTGGGCGACACGCGGGAGGGCGACACGCGGGGCGACACGCGTGGGCGACACGCGTGGGCGACACGCGAGGGCGACACGCGAGGGGCGACACGCGAGGGCGACACGCGTGGGCGACACGCGTGGGCGACACGCCGTGGGCGACACGCGTGGCGACACGCGTGGGCGACACGCGTGGGCGACACGCGTGGGCGACACGCGTGGGCGACACGCGTGGGCGACACGCGTGGGCGACACGCGTGGGCGACACGCGTGGGCGTCCTCCGTGTTATTCTCCCCGACGGCCACCGCAGGTGCCGGGGAGACGCCACACGAACTTTGCACTGCGCTTCTGTGGTGGGGTGAGAGTCGCCACTGGGTGCCATTGATTGGTTTTTAAATCCTTTATATTAAGTTCGCTTGCTTGCTTGCTTACGACCGTGCAAATATTTCAGTCGTTTTTTATCCCACTTCCCGCGATCCAATCGAGCTGACATTTTGCACACAGACTCGTTGTGCGTGACAATTGATGTTGGTGAAATATTTTTTCCAAAATTTTACACTGTTTAGGGAAAACAAATTAAATATTTAATTACCAATTGCTTAATACTAGCAGGCAATCATCTGACCCATAGGTGGCAGCCATCTCAAGCCAGAGGACGAGAGGACTCTAGCCGCCACGCATATAAAGGATTTATAGTGAAAAACTTTGTTTTTCCGGGTTATACTTGTTACCGCTGTTTTGTGCGCCCTGCGTATTCCCTGTGCCTCTGCGCTCGCCTCTTAGTCTCGCAGGGGTCGGCAGAGGTCGCAAACGGGTTTTGATTCCTTACCCGTACCCGTACCCGTACCCGGCCGCACCAGGGTCGCAAACGGGTACCCTACCCGTACCCGGCCGGGTATCG
Organism: Lethenteron camtschaticum; assembly: GCA_018977245.1. Classification (NCBI taxonomy): domain Eukaryota; kingdom Metazoa; phylum Chordata; class Hyperoartia; order Petromyzontiformes; family Petromyzontidae; genus Lethenteron; species Lethenteron camtschaticum. The sequence continues at coordinate 1,699 of WFAB01003032.1, read as the reverse complement.
GGTAGGGTACGGGTATCGGGTACCTGATTGCGACCTCTGGGATGAAGCCATGTTGCAGGCGCGGGTGGGTTGATTCTAGGAACTTGAATTGTGAGAAGAGACAAAATGTTGGGAATTGAGTGACAAACGGTGACTCACCAGTGACTCACGGCCTACCCGTACCCGGCCGCACCAGGGTCGCAAACGGGTACCCGTACCCGGCTGGGTACGGGTAGCCGGGTATCGGGTACCCGGTTGCGACCTCTGGGGGTCGGTCTCGAGTTCCACCCCTCCTGTGTGGCTCCGTGTGTCTCCGCGTATCTCCGTGGGTCCGTGAAGGAGCGACGGCCGCGGTGATGTGGGGCTTTGCCACGAGGTCTGCAGTTTGTGAGTTGCGTGGCCGAGATCGCGCTCCGGCACCACGGCGCGCGTGTCATGAATGCGAGTCTCTGGGAATCTCTGCGTCTTGGTGTGTCTCTCTGGGTTTGCCGTGCGGTCCATCGTGTGTACTGTTTGACCACGATGGCACTTGTGTGGTTTGTGTCTTTAATGTATCTCGATGGGTCTCTTGGATATGAGTGTCTATCACTGGGTCTGTATGTATTCTGTGTGTCTCTATGAATCTCCGAGTCTCTGTGTATCTCTGCGGGTTTGCTATGCTCTGTAGGCGTCACGGTGGCGAAGTGTTGACTACCTCGCCTGGTACACAGGAAGTCGTGGGTTCGAGCCCGACCCTGACGCCTGCTGCTGTACATTTGGAGTTTGTGTCGCTCTCTCGTCATCATCATCATCATCATCACGGTGGCTATGAGATGTTAACCGCCTCGCCTGGTACACAGGAAGTCGTGGGTTCGAGCCCGACCCTGACGCCTGCTGCTGTACATTTGGAGTTTGTGTCTCTCTCTTGTCATCATCATCATCACGGTGGCTATGAGATGTTAACCACCTCGCCTGGTACGCAGGAGGTCGTGGTTCGATCTCGACCCTGACGCCTGCTGCTGTACATTTGGAGTTTGTGTCGCTCTCTCGTCATCATCATCATCACGGTGGCTATGAGATGTTAACCACCTCGCCTGGTATACAGGAGGTCGTGGGTTCAATCCCGACACTGACGACGCCTGCTGCTGTACATTTTGAGTCTGCGTCTCAAGTCATCATCATCATCACGGTGGCTAGGAGATGTTAACCGCCTCGCCTGGTGAAAGTGTGGATTTTTCTCCGGGTCTTCAGATTTTTTTTTCCCTCCTCCGCATTAACAATAAACGTCGGCTGCTGCTATGACTTTCCACGCGACCGGCCACTGTTCGGTGGCGGTTTGCATTTGTGATGGCCAATTTCGCCTTACCTGATTTAAACGATGGTTTATAATTTCGATTTAAAGCTTTCGTGACTGCAGGGATTCATCTTCTTGGTTTTTCGGTAAAGTCACTTAGAAGGGAAGTAATAAAATAATAAAAATAAAACATAATAAAATAATGAGAATTAATAAAAATGAAAATAATAAAATAATGAGAATTATTAGATTATGTTTTATTTTTATTATTTTATTACTTCCCTTCTACGTGACTTTACCGAAAAAACCAAGAAGATGGTTTATAAATTAGCCTCTCTTGCGTTTGCATGTCCACAATTACAACACCGCCGATGTTGTGGCGGGGGGGGGGGAATAAGGTGACAACGTCGGCCCGGTGCTGCCGGTGTCCCGGTGCGGCTGTGGTAA
>WFAB01003031.1:0-22335 GCA_018977245.1 Lethenteron camtschaticum | reverse complement strand
TTGAACCTCCCCTAGGTCGACTCAGCCTCAAACGAGTAACTGGTGTGGCGTATTAACATCGCCACTGGGGAGACAAAGGCGGCCGGCCGTGGTGGATACAAGTCCCGGGCGAAGCCGGGTAGTACAGCTAGTCTATATATATAAAATCGCAAATCTGTCTGTCTGTCTGTGTGTCTGTGTGTGTGTCTGTGTCTGTTTGTCTGTGTGTGTGTGTGTCTGTGTGTGTGTCTGTCTGTGTGTGTGGTTGTTTGTCTGTGTGTCTATTTGTCTGTGTGTGTGTGTCTGTGTGTGTGTCTGTGTGTGTGTCTGTGTGTGTGTCTGTGTGTCTCTGTGTGTGTCTGTGTGTGTGTCTGTGTGTGTGTGTCTGTGTGTGTGTCTGTGTGTGTGTGTCTGTGTGTCTGTGTGTGTGTGTGTCTGTGTCTGTGTGTGTGTCTGTGTGTGTGTCTGTGTGTGTGTCTGTGTCTGTGTGTGTCTGTGTGTGTGTCTGTGTGTGTCTGTGTGTGTGTGTCTGTGTGTGTGTCTGTGTGTGTCTGTGTGTGTGTGTGTCTGTGTGTGTGTCTGTGTGTGTGTGTGTCTGTGTCTGTGTGTGTGTCTGTGTGTGTGTCTGTGTGTGTGTGTCTGTGTGTGTGTGTGTCGCCGGACCATACGCAGTTTCATTGAACGAAATGTGAGGGATGTGCGAGACGCGATTGGTCCGTTTGGTTTTCCACGGCGGTTGCCGCTGGCAACGGGCAGCGACGCATTCGCCGCGGGGTGGACGCCATTTTTAATTCCGTTAAAAATATGCGCATTAACACGCGACTCTGAGGTAAATTCATCAAAGTTTCACGTCCTCTTCACTCCCCCTCACCCCAATGTGTGCAATTACTATTATAGGGTCGGTAGATAATAAAATTATAGCGATTAGACAGTATTATTGTAGCGCGGGGGGGGGGGTAGCAGCCCATCTGTGTATATATGTAAGGTTATTAAGAAATATATTTTTCACCCGGGCAACGCCGGGTACTTATGCTAGTAAAATATAAAATATAATAAAATACAAAAAATAAATTAACAAATAAATAAATAATACCCCCGTTGACAGGAAGAGGGAAAAAAATCCCCTCCCCCACAATTTGGCGCCCTTTGCACGACGCGACCGGTGAGCAGCTCAGTTCTAGCGGCGTGAACACGCGGGAGCATCGTGGGTGGTGATCACTACCAACAACAACATCATCAACAATCACCACCATCAACAACATTAACTACATCATCAACAACAACATCATCATCAACAACATTAACAACATCATCAACACCATCATCAACACCACAATCACCATCACCACAATCACCATCACCACCATCATCACCACCAACAACATCATCAACAACAATCACCACCATCAACAACATTAACTACATCATCAACACCATCATCACCATCATCACCATCATCACCATCATCACCACCACCATCACCACCACTCGCCTTCTCTCTGTGTCTCTCTCGCTCCGCACCTCAATCCGCTCCCTCCACTCGCCCTCACACCAACAAACTCCCCCCCCCCCCACAAGTAGTTCCTCCCCCATCACGTGACTGCCCCTCCCCTATCACGTGACTGCCCCTCCCCCATCACGTGACTGCCCCTCCCCCTATCACGTGACTGCCCCTCCCCCATCACGTGACTGCCCCTCCCCTATCACGTGACTGCCCCTCCCCCCATCACGTGACTGCCCCTCCCCCATCACGTGACTGGCCCCCCCCATCACCTGACCCCCCCCCNATCCCTCCACTACCCCCCCACCCCCCACAGGCTGATAGTGACGCGTGGCAGGAATAGCGAGTCTGTAGATTGATAACGTTTCGTTTTAAAATAAACTGTGTAACTNGATGAGCATGAAAAGTACAAATGTCGCCAAACGGACGATACGATTCGCTTGGGCCCCGTTCCGTACGACATTGTTACATCATCGCGGCGATCATCATCATCATCTGGACGACTTTGCATCAAAGTAAGAACCCGCATCTTAGAGACAGGCTCGATATAAACATTTTTATAAATATTGTTTTTGTTCAATAAGCGAGCGCTCTACCATCTGAGCTGATTACTGCAGGAATTAAAGAGTTTAATATGTTTTTTATCATCAAATCTATTTCTTTCCACGTGATTTTACCGAAATCTCGCCCACTCCTCGTGTCTGGGGCAGCAGCTGAGATGGGGCGCTGCTCGTTCAGCGCGCGGGAGCTCACGGGTTCGATCCCCGCATCCTCCACGCAAACAACAGTTTTCAAAATGAAACTCCGTTTTTACTTTCACGAGCAGAGACCCGTTGTTGCGCTGAAGGTGATGAACGTGTTTCAATGCGACAACAACAAGCCGCCAAGACGCTTCCTCGGGTGCAGCTCTCAGCTGGCGCCTCTCGCGTTCTCACGAGCGCAGCGAGCAACTCGCGCCGCACTTTTACATCAACTAAGATGCGGGTTTATTAAACTGCTAATCCGCATCAAAAATCGAGGGCGACGAGACGTCAAGCTGTTTCACCAATGTGAACATGTCACCAACAATAACGCTGGACGTTACATTTAAAATAAAAAAATATTCCTCGTGGAGGAGGCGGGCATCGAACCCGCTACCCTAACAACAGAAGTGCAGTGTATTTTGTAGCGTGCGCACGCTACCAAGTACACTGCTCTCTCCTTGGCATCGAGAGGGCTCAAGAGTTCTTAGTAGCGTGCACGTCGTGTGTGTTAGCTGTGTTGTACTGGACGTGCATTTGAGATGTGCTCACTTCTCTTTTCTCGAGCGCGCTACCATCTGAGTCAATAATAAAATTAAAACATAATAAAATAATTAATTTATTATACATAATAAAATATTTATTATATATAAAAAAATGTATACTTATTTTATAATTTTTATTATAAAACATAATCAAATAATTATTTTATCATGTATAAAAATCTAATTTTTTTTTTNATAAAACATTTAAAAAAATTTTTATTTCCATTCTACGTGACTTTACCGAAAGAACCAATATGACACACACAGCTTGCACGCTACCAACGACACTAGGACCCTCGCGATGCTACGGAGAGATTAGCGTACCTGGTCGCGTGAGCTCGCCACTAAGTATCCTGACCTCTGTTAAGGTAGCCGGATCGATTCCCGCATTCTCCACGGAGAATATTTTTTTATTCAAATTTTTAATGTAACGCGCCAGCGTTATTGTTCGTGACATGTTCACATTGGTGAACCAGCTTATATATATAAAATATTATTGAGCCTGGCAGGAGTCGAACCCACAACCTTCTTATCCGCAGGCAGCCGCGTTAACCATTACACCACAGACACCACGTGACTCTCCGCCTCCGAGGGGACCTTGAGATGACGCTCCCCACTTCGCGTGCGAGAGGCGGCGAGTTCGATGCCCGCACAAGAGAAGTGACCTCATCTCAAATGCACGTCCAGTACAAGGATATACGGTGTGAAATGTCTTACTAGCAACACAGAGCTCGCTAACACACACAATTTCGGTGTAAAGCTTTCGTGACTGCAGGGATTCATCTTCTTGGTTCTTTTGGTAAAGTCACGCAGAATGGAAATACATAATAAAATAATTAAGTTATTATGTTTAATAATAAACATAAAACATAATAAAATTATTATTTTAGTATACATACTAAAGTAATTATTTTATTAAGGTTTATTTTTATTATTTTATTCTTTTTCTTTTATTATACATAATAAAATAAGTATTTAAAAGATTTTTGTTATTATTTTTATTCTATTATACATAACAAAATAATTAGTTTATCAGGTATCACATTTATTATTTTATTATTTTTATTTTATCATACATACAAAAATAATTAATTTATTGGTTTATTTTTTTATTTTATTATTTCCATTCTGCGTGACTTCACCGAAAGAACCAAGAAGATGACACACACAACTTGCACGCTACCAACGACACTAGGACCCTCTCGATGCTACGGAGACATCAGCGTACCTGGTAGCGTGCGCACGCCACTAAGTATTCTGATGTTTCTGTTGTTAAGGTAGCCGGATCGATTCCCGCATCCCCCACGGGGAATATTTTTTTAAATCAAATTTTAAATGTAACGCCCAGCGTTAATGGTCGTGACATGTTCACATTTGTGAACCAGCTTGACCTCGATTTTGCTGTTTTGAAGCCCCTGTTAAGGCGTTAGAGATGTGACGATAAATAAAAATATCTATAAAATAAATGTATATCGCGCCTGGCAGGAGTCGAACCCACAACCTTCTAGTCCGCAAGCAGCCGCGTTATCCATTACACCACAGAGCCCAATAATAAAATACATACAACTTAGTAAAATAATTATTTTTATGTTTTATTTTTATTACGTAGAATGGAAATAATAAAATAATCAATACAAAACAAAATAAAATAATTGATTTATTATACATACTAAAATAATAGACCCAGAGACTCACAGACTCACACAGAGACCCATAGACTCACACAGAGACCCAGAGACTCACACAGAAACCCACAGACTCACACAGAGACCCACAGACTCACTACACAGAGACCCACAGACTCACACACAGAGACCCACAGACTCACACACAGAGACCCACAGACTCACACAGAGACCCACAGACTCACACAGAGACCCACAGACTCACACAGAGACCCACAGACTCACCTCACAGAGACCCACAGACTCACCACACAGAGACCCACAGACTCATCACACAGAGACCCACAGACTCACACAGAGACCCACAGACTCACACAGAGACCACAGACTCACACAGAGACCACAGACTCACCACAGAGAGACCCACAGACTCACACAGAGACCACAGACTCACCACACAGAGGCCCATAGACTCACCACACAGAGACCCATAGACTCATCACACAGAGACCCACAGACTCACCACACAGAGTCCCACAGACTCATCACACAGAGACCCACAGACTCACCACACAGACACCCACAGACTCATCACACAGAGACCCACAGACCCACAGACTCACCACACAGAGACCCACAGACTCACCACACATCATCATGCCGAGGGATGGGCATGTCACATATACCGTGTCCGTGTAATGTTCGCTAATGTCACTATTACACTAACGTGGCCCATTCGTTACACAATTAAAGCATGTCAGCTAAGATGTCAAGCTGTTCACAGCCCAAGGGTATTTTTTTAACGCACGTGGATGTGTGTGCAGCCCATAAGGCCTCGACACAGAGGCGTGGTTTCTCTGTGTGCCTATATATGTGTCTATTTCTCTCTATGTATATCTGTGTTATCTCTCTGTCTATATGTCTCCGGTTCTGTGTTTTATCTCTCTCTCAAATTTAGCATTCTCTGGAAGAACGTAATCAACCAGGTAGGGTGTTGACTGTTATGTTAGTCGACTCTCTGTTGTATTGCATTATGTTTCTAAGTTTACTAGCTTTGTTTTCTATTTAATTTATACCTGATGATGATTGCTTGTGTTGCAATCAAAACATCGCATGCTATAATTTAATGTATTATTTTCTCTTTATACGTGACTTTACCGAAAGAACCAAAGAGTGCAGCCCACATGTTTAATCCACAGCTGAATGAGAGCCTCCCTACTCTGTCCGGGTTGTGTGGGCGTGTGTTTGACCGTGCTTCACCACGCCGGTCAGTGTAGGTTGGCGAAGGGGTGCCTTCCATTACAGATTCAAATATCACTCGCTACGTAATGGTTCAAGAATCGAAAGAGGTGTTCCAGGCTCATATCAATGCGGCCCCGCCTCACCCCCTGAATGTTACATTATTCAAACTTAATTTACGTCCAGGCGGGGAGCCCCATTGAGATAAATCTCTTCTGTAAAGTAGACCTGGGGTGCAACGCAGGTAACCGACTGTAGAACACAAATGTAATTCAGCGCATAAAAATTATACGATCGTACCAACTAAGCAAAATAAGCCGAGACAAACAGAATATAGGGTTATCCTACATGTTCAAGAGAAACACATGACCAGATCCTCTGTAACACGCCTGCGTTGATCAAACCTCAGAAAGGCTACAACCACTCCTCCTAACGTCACCCTGCTGCTTTATTTAAGACCGGAAGCAGGTGGATGGCTTCACTCGCCTGGCAAATCGCCCGATGATGCTGGATGTAATTACCAGCGAAACGTCATACTACTCAAATTGTGAATGTTGTGGATTTACTTTCCAATACACCGCGGCGGGCTAAAGTAGTAAACTAATTGGCGCGTTGTTTACGTGACAAACCTTACTCGCCCTGTCGGGTGGTGGAGGGTTTCGACACATTTATACTTACGCGATCTAACCCAAAAACCTTTATTATGAATATTGGTCGCGAAAGCCGTGTTAAACTACAACCACTACATTGCTGGGCAGTGCAGGAAAAAAGACACTGGACTTCCACGCGATCGCGTATTCAATTCCAACCTTCGCCAACCCACGGTCACAAGCGCGCTAAAGTATGACCAAATAACCCCTGGGAGGTTTCTTGTCAAGTCACAAAAGTGTCCCTTTCTTACAGGAGGGTTCTCGTATCGGGGGTTGTTTGGCTATCCATAGCGGTTGCTATGCGGTGAGGCATCTAATCCGCCGCACATGACAACATAAAAACGCTCTTAAGGGTTCGCGCAAGCTGGCATTTCGCAGTCCAGAATATTTGCGAGTTGCATAAGATACAAACTACCCGGATCTTTATATTCTTAGGTTTTTTCGGTAAAGTCACGTAGGTAAAACATCAAAATTAATAAAATAAATAAAATAAAACAAAAATCACGACGTTTCGGAGGCAACACAAGTCTCCGTCATCAGTGGGACCGTCACAGCCGGATTAGCTGCATCAAGTGAGGCAATGATTCAAGATGTAATCCCTTAAAAAGCAAGTTGAGGGGAGGAGGGGGAGCTAATCAGAATGTGGTAGCCAATGAATGGAACGTATCGGGAGGGAGGGGGCGGGGCTCAAAGACGGCACGACGGCATGGACGCGATTGCTGCTGGATCAAAAACACATTCCTGCGGAGGGAGCTGGTAGGAACGTTGGGTTGCTCGGTCAATGGCCAGGGTCAACGCGGCGTGGTGTATTCCGCAAATATGCCCGACTGTGAGGGCAGGCACAAGCCGGCGTGAGTAGGTTAAACGTTGAGTTTTATAAGGACACCACGGGGTGACCAGCCCCTCCCACCCAGCCCCACCCTCCACACCCAGCCCTCCCCACCCAGCCCTCCCACCCTCCCCACCCAGCCCCTCCCCACCCAGCCCTCCCTCCCCACCCAGCCCTCCCTGCACGACGGACGGACACAATAATCCCCTGTGGGCTGGTGTAACCAGGAGGTTCCTACCCTTCAATGTCACCAAGCGCAAAGGGGCCTTCTCTGAAGCGATGTTTACCAGTCGCGTGTAAGTGGGCACAAAAGAAAAAACCTTGCAACTTGGATTCCACCTCTCCGAACCACGCCGGTCATTGCGAGTGACCTGGAAGCCAAAACGCCGCTTCGGGTTGCCTCTGCTTATCAAGGGCTCGGCAAGAGACATTTCATCGCACCAAAATCTGGATGTTTTCGCACAGCACGGACAAAAGAGGTTTTCTCCAGCCTGTAGCAAACCCTGTCTGGTTATAAGAACCGTCCAGCAGCCAACGCTACCCAAGGCCCCCTCCCGGGGTCAGAACTTCGCTCAGTTTGGGGTCACAGCGGATGGCCCTTACCCACTATGGGGTCACCCATTGATGTTATATTACACGAATCGCTAAAGTATTAAGAGTCCGTCACCAACAATGTGCCCGCTCATGAAGCTTGCAGAAATCTGAAAAGATCAACTCTTACTCTTTGTTTTTTTCGGTAAAGTCACGTAGAAGGGAAATCAGAAAATAATCTATATATATAAATCGTGAATGTCTGTCTGTCGTCTGTGTGTGTGTGTGTGGATTTCGGACCATACGCACTTTCATTGGACGGCGGTTGCCCCTGGCAACGGCTAGCGACGCCTTCGCCGCTTTCATTGGACCTTGCAAAGGCTAGCGACGCCTTCGCCAAGGGCTGCAGTTTCATTGGACGGCGGTTGCCCCTGCCAACGGCTAGCCACGCCTTCGCCACTTTCATAGGCTCCGTAAATAATGAAATAATAGCCATTACACAGTATTGTTGGAGCGCTGAGGGGGGGGGGGGGGGCACGCCACCCGTACCCTGCCTCTGCCGGTGGACAATTTTGGCGAGGCCGCAGGCTCTGCACGCTACTAGGCCTCGACACCACCACGCCACTCTGAGGTAAATTCATCAAAGTTTGACCTACTCTTCACTTCACCCCCAACAAAATGTGTGCAATTAATATTACTTTTAAACCCAACGCGCCAAACATCGATTACTTAAATGTTCACTGTACAAATAGTCATTAGGCTGGGTCAACGTACTGCCAGTCTATCATGTAGACTGTAGCCTGCTTATTAAGCTCGGTGAGCGTACTGGCACTCTATCATGTACACTCTAGCCTGCTTATGAAGCTGACTGCGTGTACTGTCAGTCTATTATGTGGACTGTAGCCTGGTTATTATAATCTATTCTTTATATGTTCTTTGTACAAATAGTCATTAAGCTGGTTGAGCGACCCCAGTTCGATTCCAACTCACGCCCACCACCGTGACGATTATTTGAACCTCCCTAGGTCCACTCAGCCTCAAACGCGTAACTGCTGTCGTGTGTGAACATCGTCACTGGGAGACAAAGGCGGCCGGGCATCGTGGATCCAAGTCCCGGGCGAAGCCGGGTCATGTGTATGTGTTTATGTGTATGTCTGTGTGTCTGTATGTATGTGTGTATGTATGTGTGTGTATGTGTTTGTGTGTGTGTATGTATGTGGGTTTTTTTCTATGTCTTTATGTGTATGTCTGCGTGTCTGTATGTATGTGTGTATGTACGTGTGTGCATGTGCGTGTGTGTATGTATGTGTGTGTATGTGTGTGTATGTGTTTCTGTGTTTGTATGTGTGTGTATGTATGTGTGTTATGTGTATGTCTGTGTGTANGTGTGTGTGNATGTATGTGTGTGTGTATTGTATGTGTTTGTATGTGTTTGTGTGTTTACGCTCGCATTACACAAATGTGTTGCTGGTCTAAGGCGTTCCTCGCACAGCATTGCCGCTTTATTATTTCAGTCGTTTACTGCCTTACGCACCCTGAAAGTCGTGTGTGTCTGCAGCAAGCGCGTGTATGTGTACCTATGGACGCGCGCGCNTGTGTTGTGTAGGGGAACGGTAGTGTAGTGGTTAGCGTGCTGCCTGTGTCTGTGTGTGTGTCTGTGTGTGTGTGTCTGTGTGTGTGCGTGTGTGGTGTGTGGGAGCGGTAGTGTGTGCTTAGCGTGCTGTCTGTGTGTCTGTGTCTCTGTCTGTGTGTGTCTGCGTGTGTCTGTGTGTGTCTGTGTGTGTCTGTGCGTGTGTGGTGTGTGAGGAGCGGTGGTGTAGTGCTTAACGCTACGCTGCGCTACAACCCGGCGAACCCAGTTCGATTCCCGCTCACGGCCACCACCGGTGACGATTATTTGAACCTCCCTAGGTCGACTCTGCCTCAAAGAGTAACTGCTGTAGCGTATTAACATCGCCACTGGGGAGACAAAGGCGGCCGGCCGTGGTGATACAAGTCCCGGGCGAAGCCGGGTAGTACAGCTAGTATGTATGTATAGTCTCCGTGCAAGGATCGGATAAAAATGATNAAAATTACAACACGGTCGTATTACACTGCAAGATGAAGGTCTCATCTCAATGTCATCGAATAGCAAANGACGGCATATTTACATATAAATACACGCACAAACCCATTATAATATAANGAGCTTATGAATCGTTACAATCGAAATGCTATATACAGTATATATACACATACAAAAATCATAACAACCACACATGGTAACATATATACACCACATTATTTCAAATACGTATTTTAAATGTTTTCAATTTTTAAAATTTAGAATGTCGTTGTCCATGTGGGGAGATGGAGCGCATGCATACACATTACATACATACGAGCACAGTTCACATGCCCGTACACTATTATACATATGTAGAGAAGTTCCAGGACGCACTCGGAGACGAATGTGAGGTTTAAGTTCGTTCGCCGAGGGTTTATTAAAGTTATTGACATACACCAGGTGTACAACTTCCCAGGGGTGAGGGTCCCGGGCTCGGTCCCACTGGTGCCCCGACACAGTCGGCTGCCCGTGCTGCCTCCTCTGCGCCGGCCGTGGGCTCAGCCAACACGGCCGGCCGAGGAGCGCAGCCACCTCCAGCCCTGGCGCTGCGCTCTTCCTATCCCGCTCCCTTGCCCTGGCTCGCCGGACATGACGTCATCCTGCCCCAAGCGAGTATGACGTCACTTTCCGTGAAGTCATCGCCCACGGAGGCGATGACATCACCCACCTCTATGACCTCTACCGACCCGCCATGGCGGAGCAACTTGGGGACATACAGATATGTATGTAAATTATCTGTTCAATCGAACCGGGGTCGGATATGTGAACTGTGGGGGGGGGGGGGCAAGAATCGCATTCAAATTTTAGAATAACAATATGGTCGTATTAGCATTTTAATGCGCTTTAATGTATGTTACGTGCAAATGCAAATCGTTAGTCGTAAATGCGAGGGAGGGTTAAGAGGTGCACGCTTAATCCAGTGTTAACATTTATTTTAGCATCATATTTAAGGACACTGTTGTTGATAAGAATTCGTCTGGACATGGCACGGTCCTTGTTCTACTCGATCAACCAAATGAGTACAATATCGGTCGTACAGGAGTGCGAGTTCATTCATGAGTAATATTCAGAGCCCCGATGACACTAACCTACCTAAAGTTATGGTTAAACAAAGTAATCTTGAGTGACTTAATTCTCAGCTCAGACATGATCATCGCAATCATTTCCAAAGACGTGTGGGATCCTGCGAGAGCAGGTCACGACTACAAACAGCTGGGCAGCAGAATCTGAAGTAGCTGCGTCGCCCTCGAAATGTGATGTTGCTGCTGTTGTTGTCGCTGTAATTGCTTCTGTTGCTGTGATATACGCAGGGAAGTGGTGTTCCGTGATGGGATGACGCCTTTGATTAAAGCCTCTGATCAAACTCACCGATTGATGCCCTTGATCGTCGCATTTGATCAACTCTGATATTGTATACTCTCACATGTTAAGCTCTATCATAGTGAAACATAATATTATAACCTATGAACTACAACCTATCCATTGTAACGCTGTAAAAGAATATTACCTATTGGGTTTCACTCCCTCGTCGAGAAGGCCGCTCTCTTCCTTTTCTAAAGTTACATGCTAATTTCTCTGCATTCACTTTAAATCGAAAACAAAGTTTTTCCATTTATTCAAAATAAGCGCACAATTACACACTGAGATGCACTTACATATTCATGCATGATGCACAGTGGGCACATTACCCTTCGGTATGTTAATAAACATGCGGATTGTGCCTTCCAAAATTAACAATTGAATGCAAATATCCTGAAAGACAAAGGATTTGATCCTAGGGGGGAGTTATAAGGCGGCCAGAAGCAGAGCTCAATGCCATTTCGAGAGGGAACTTGATGAGGTTGGACGCTCGACTCGTCGCTCTGCTGATCGCCCTTCAACCGCGAGACAACGCAGCCTGGCGAGCACAATTGCTGTGTCGACAGTTAGGCGACTTTGCGTCGGGAGAGTTCGTGGCGACATCTTCACACGGGTTCCAGACATCGATATACCGTGAATCTCCAAGTAAGTGTCTATTTTCGCGGATAAACTCTTAAACGCGTTCGTCGTCAAATTAGCGGATTTTTTGCGTCTCGGTTAGACGCGAGTGTCGTTCTTGTTTTAGCAATTTAAAAAATCCAAAACTCCTTTCGGCCGATAGCGTACTTTTGACTCAATAACACCGCTGCTGTTGCTACGCTCACATGGAGCAGAGACGCTCTCCACAGCCCCACGCACACGGAGGCAAGAAGCCATTCAATTGCTCTGTGTGTGGGAAGTCCTTTTCACGGCCATCACATCTTAAGAGACACCAGAGAACACACACGGGCGAGAAGCCGTTCCTATGCTCTGTGTGCGGGAAGACATTTGCACACTCATCACATCTTCAGAGTCACCAGAGAACACACACGGGCGAGAAGCCGTTCCTGTGTTCTGTGTGTGGGAAGACATTTGCACAGTCATCACATCTTCAGAGTCATCAGAGAACACACACGGGCGAGAAGCCATTCCTGTGCTCTGTGTGTGGGAGGCCTTTACACGGGCATCAACTCTTCAAACTCAGAGAACACACACGGGCGAGAAGCCGTTCCTGTGTTCTGTGTGTGGGAAGGCATTTTCACTTTCAGCAAACTGCCAACGCCATCAGAAAACACATACGGGCGAGAAGCCATTCCTGTGCCCTGTGTGTGGTAAGACATTTGCACAGTCGTCAACTCTTAAGAACCATCAGAGAACACACACGGGCGAGACGCCATTCCTGTGCCCTGTGTGTGGGAAGGCATTTGTACGGTCATCAACCATGAACAGGCATCAGAAGGTCCACAATGATAGGAAACTGAAATCAAAAGCTGAAATTCAAGGTGCTGCAATGAGTCCTGAAGAAGTTTCCACCTTCGATCCCATGCAGTTGGATCCCGAGAGATGGCTGGATGTAATGGAGTGGCTCGAGAGTCAACCAGAAAGCTCGGAGTGACTGAACAAATATTATGTCATGTGGTACTTTTGTATGTAATTTTGACCATTTTAGTTTTACAATTACGTGCCCAGTGGTGGTTTGTAATGTTATCGGATTACTTGCCGAAGTGGTGTGATGAGTACTGGTTGTGAGAGGGTTCAATTGTAGTCGTTAGGTGTTCCTGTTGAGCTAAAGGTGGAAAGCGTCTGTAGTTAGATCTTTTCTCAACATAGCTTTTTTTGGTTGGTATTAATCGACTTTGATAACCCATTTCAGGATGTACATTGATGACGCGTTCGTTGGATGAATGGCCTTGACTTCAACATAGACGCACAGTGAACACATGTGGTAAACTAATAAGGAAATCATGGGGAATGATACTTTAACGCTTTGGTATTCCGAAACGGATAAAGTTTGAAATGTACTGTAACTGTTTGAACATAGGACATAATAAATATTCGGTTCGAATTTTAACGTAAACATTATTGCAGATGAATAAAAACGTTTTTTTAACAAATGTGTGTCCGTTTATTTATTCATATCAACAACGTGTTTAAGCGTGTTTCAGGTGGAGGATCTTCGTCACACACATCTGCCCTTAACCGGCAGCATCTTGGCAGTCTCCCCATTAACATGTGTTCCTGGAGGGGAAAGGGCCCATTATTAATCGATTCACAACGTTACGGTCCCCAATCATCAAGTATACAGAAAATCATGTACGCTATGACATGTGAACTGTAACACTATAAACGATAACACGAAACATTAAACTACTACAAACTAGTTTCATCATTTATAACAGCAAAAACAGAGGTACGGTATTATAATCTCATTACAAGCAGTAGAATTTCAACGTGATCGTATTAAAATCACACTCTGCGCATATGTATGTATAGTGTACGTGCAAGCGAACTGTGCTCGTATGTACGAATGTAATATGCATCTATGGCCTTTGGACATGCCAACCGGTGGTCGAATATGCGAATTGGGGGTGCAGGATTATGATCGGATTAAAATGATTAGAATATCACTTTGGTAGTATTCGAATTACACTGAGCTAGAATGTATGTTAAATGTAGATGCACATCGGGAGTCGTAAATGCGGCCTGGGTGGTGCCAGATTTAGAATCGCATCAAAATTATTAAAATCGCACCATGGTAGAATCAAGCTGCCCACTGCTGGTAGAATGTTACATCGCAATGGCACCGAATAGCAATATACAGTATTGATATTGGGCATGGAGCCTTCAAACAAACCTTGCGCATTTTGACCTGGTTCTCGACGCCCGTCCCGCGCCCATGGTAGAATCTTGTGCATTTCGGGCGTCAAGGGTTCGCACCACAGCCTTGAAGGATTATGCAGGTCCCTGGCTTCTTTTGAAGAATTTGACCAGGCTCCAGGCACCGGTTCCTCGCAGGATCATCTCAACCAAAATTATGACAAATTATGTCATAAATGCGTGTGAGCTAATTCTTCGGTAGTATTCGCTAAACACTGTTGGCACTAACCTACACTAAGTTATGTTTAAACAAAGTCAACTTAAGTCGCTTAAATCTCAGCTCAGGATCATCTCTATTATTTCCATGAACGTGTGGGGTCCCACGAGAGCAGGGCCGGCCACAAACATTCGGGCAGCAGTTTGAGCAGAAGCAGAAGTCGCTGCTTTGCCATCGAACGGTTTCGTAGCTGCTGTAGTTGCTTCTGTTACTGTTATATAGGCAGCATGTTGATGTCCGTGATGGGATAACGCCTTTGATGAAAAACTCTGATCCAACAAGTCACCTTCCTTGTCGAGACGCATTCTAAACACAATACTGTACTTAAATGTTGCTAAAATAACGTCTACACCCGAATCAACATGCAGTTCCACCTCGGCCATGAGCAACCCACAACGCGCAGAGGGAGGAGACCACGAGGGAGACGGCCTCACTTGAAGAGAAAGTTGACAAACTCACGGATGCCATCACCCAGCTGCTACAACGCCTGTCGGATGAGACGCTGCGTCCCGTGGCACCAACCAGGCGAGTAAAGAAGAGCTGAGTCCGAATCGGAAGCCGCCACCCGAACATCAGCAGCAGTAGATCGCGTGATTCTAATAGGACCACGTTGTTATTATAATAATTTTGATGCGAATCTAAACCGCGCACCTCCCAGGTTGCATTTACGACTCCCGATGTGCATCTACATATAACATACATTCTAGTTCAGTGTAATTCAATTACGACCATAGTGTTATTCTAATCATTTTAATCCGATCCTAATCCACCAGTTCGCATATCCGACCCCCGGTTCGCATACATACGACCATAGTATGTATGTAATATGCATACATATGTGCAGTGTGATTCTATTATGATCACATTGCGATTATAATACTTCTAATGATATTCTAATATTGATTTGAAGCTTTCGTGACTGCAGGAATTAATACTCGTTGGTTCTTTCGGTAAAGTCACGTAGGTAGAAATAAAATAAATCACGTTTCGGACGAAACACAAGCGCCCGTCTTCAGGTGAAAATCGCGATATCCGCGATGTCTGCTGCGAGCAGCACGATGTCTGCTGCAGACATCGTTTCGGGCGCTTGTGTTGCGTCCGAAACGTCGTTATTGATTTTGTTTTATTTCTACCTACGTGACTTTACCGAAAGAACCAAAGAGTATAGATATTCTAATACTGACCCTCCGTTTATGGTGTTATAAATTACGTATTAAAAAAACTATTTTATAGTCGTCTAATGTAATCTTTAGAGTGTTACAGTTGACATGTATACTACTCTGCTGGTAGAATGGTCCATCGCAATGGCACCGAATAGCAATATACAGCATTGATACACCACCCACCTCCGCCTCATTAACCATAAATATGCTAAATTCCTCTTGATATGCAAATTCGTTTGTCAAGGCGCTCTTTTTCCACCTCCAACCCAGCTTAAATATACGCTCCAAGCTTGGTGGTGTTTCATTCTTCACCTGAGGACGGCTGCTTGCGTTGTAGCCGAAACGTCGTGAGAATTATTTTATTATGTTTTATTTTTATTATTTTATTATTTTCCTTCTACGTGACTTTACCGAAGAACCCAGAAGATGAATCCCTGCAGTCACGAAAGCTTTAAATCGAAATTTAGTTTTTAACGTGGTTGTTTAGTAACTGCAGCTACATACTATTAACATTCCTTCTCTTTGTTAATGCTACCCCATCCCCTGCCTTTGATGCTGCTAATCCTGCATAATGCACGGGCATAATATGACTTTGAAACCCCCGCCCACCTCCTACGCATTTCCCATAAATATGCTAAATTCCTCTTGATATGCAAATTATTTTGTCAAAGGCGCTCTTCTTCCCATCTCCCCCTCCAACCCAGCTTAAATATATGCTCCAAGCTTGGTGGTGTTTCATTCTTCATCTGAGGACGGCTGCTTGCGTTGTGGCAAAACGTCGTGAGAATTATTTTATTATGTTTTATTTGTATTATTTTATTACGTCCCTTCTACGTGACTTTACCGAAAGAACCAAGAAGACTATGAACTAGTGTTTAAATTTAGAACCATATAAACGGAGGTAAGGTATTATAATCTCATTAGAAACATTAGAATCACAGTTTGGTCGTATTAGAATCACACTCTGCTCATATGTATGTATAGTCTCCGTGCAAGGATCGGATAAAAATGATAAAAAATACAACACGGTCGTATTACAATCACGATTTTCACTGCAAGATGAAGGTCTCATCTCAATGTCATCGAATAGCAAAAGACGGCATATTTATATATAAATACACGCACAAACCCATTATAATATAATGAGCTTATGAATCATTATAATCTAAATGCTATATACCGTATAAATACACACAACAAAAATCATAACAACCACACATTGTAACATAGAATGTCGTTGTCCATTTGTGGAGATGGAGCGCAGTGGATCGTTTCGTCTAAGCTGCTTTTCGGAATCCGCGTGATAACCCAGTCACATCGCCTAACTCCAGTCAAAGCGCCTTTCCCAAACTACATCTCCCCAACAAGGCAGCCTTACCGATGCTGTGTATTGTGTTTATGGGATAACAGAGGTGTGTATTATCCCATACGCCTTGACCAAAACGACTGATTGTCCGCTTAACAGCCTAGCCCATAAACCACTATTGGTGACAGTGTTGTTTGAGAGCAGCTATTAAAGTCGTTTTGGCAAACGAGGTGGTGGCTGGCCAAACCATGCCTCGCTGTTTGTCTCCGGAGTGATGACGGAATGGTGCCATGGGACGCAGCATCTCATCCGACAAGCGTTGCAGCAGCTGGGTGATGGCATCCGTGAGTTTGTCAACTTTCTCTTCAAGTTGAGGCCGTCTCCCTCGTGGTCTCCTCCCTCTGGCGTTGTGGGTTGCTCATGGCCGAGGTGGAACTGCATGTTGATCGGGTGTAGACGTTATTTTAGCAACATTTAAATACAGTATTGTGTTTAGAATGCGTCTCGACAAGGAAGGTGACTTGTTGGATCAGAGTTTTTCATCAAAGGCGTTATCCCATCACCGGACATCAACATGCTGCCTATATAACAGTAACAGAAGCAACTACAGCAGCTACGAAACCGTCCGATGGCAAAGAAGCGACTTCTGCTTCTGCTCAAACTGCTGCCCGAATGTTTGTGGCCGGCCCTGCTCTCGTGGGACCCCACACGTTCATGGAAATAATAGAGATGATCCTGCGAGGAACCGGTGCCTGGAGCCTGGTCAAATTCTTCAAAAGAAGCCAGGGACCTGCCTAATCCTTCAAGGCTGCGGTGCGAACCCTTGACGCCCCGAAATGCACAAGATTCTACCATGGGCGCGGGACGGGCGTCGAGAACCAGGTCAAAATGCGCAAGGTTGCGCTTGTAGGCTCCACGCCCAATATCAATACTGTATAGTGCTATTCGGTGCCATTGCGATGTAACATTCTACCAGCAGTGGGCAGCTTGATTCTAATACGACATGGTGCGATTTTAATAATTTTGATGCGATTCTAAATCTGGTACCACCCAGGCCGCATTTACGACTCCCGATGTTCATCTACATTTAACATACATTCTAGCTCAGTGTAATTCTAATACTACCAAAGTGTTATTATAATCGTTTTAATCCAATCATAATCCTGCACCCCCAATTCGCATATCCGACCACCGGTTCGCATGTCCAAAGGCCATAGATGCTTATTACATGCATACGAGCAGTTCGCTTGCACGTACGCTATACATACATATACGCAGAGTGTGATTTTAATACGATCACGTTGAAATTCTACTGCTTGTAATGAGATTATGATACCGTACCTCTGTTTTTGCTGTTATAAATGATGAAAGTAGTTTAATGTGTTATCGTTCATAGTGTTACAGTTCACATGTCTTAGCGTACAGGATTCCCTGTAGGGACCGTAACGTTGTGAATCGATAAATAATGGGGCCCTTTCCCCTCCAGGAACACATGTTAATGGGGAGACAGCCAAGTTGCTGCCGGTTAAGGGCAGATGTGTGACGAAGATCCTCCACCTGAAACTCGCTTAAAACACGTTGTTGATATGAATAAATAAACGGACACACATTTGTTCCACTTCGGTGATGATGATAGGTGAAACCGGATCGAGGACGTGTTCAGCGCTAATAATAGGTGGGTGGGGAAATTCCTGGTTGCAGATTCCAGAGAAGTAGTCGCTCCAGCGTTGAAGGATGGCGGGCGGGTCTCTGAGAGCGCTGTGATTCTCATCCTTTATGCATTTGACCTGACCAATATCCTGAGTCGAACGATGGCGCGTCTCTGCCAGTCGATAGATCTTATTGGCACCGTCTGGGGTGTCCAGTTCGACATACAGTTGGTCGTAT
Source organism: Lethenteron camtschaticum (assembly GCA_018977245.1). NCBI lineage: Eukaryota > Metazoa > Chordata > Hyperoartia > Petromyzontiformes > Petromyzontidae > Lethenteron > Lethenteron camtschaticum. Next base: position 3,801 of record WFAB01003031.1, on the reverse strand, counting down.
TGAGCTAATTTCACCGCTGCTACTACTCGCTTCGCTGCCGATTTGCAGTTTCTGTATTGTTGGTAATCCAGATCTGCGAGCGTTTTGCGCCACTTCTTGAAAGCTAGCTTCTTCTCTTTCACTGCTAGCTGAAATTCTTCGTTCCACCACCATATTTGCTTGTCAATGAAGTGTTTTGCCGGCTTAGTTAGCCCCAGTGCTTCCGTTGCTGCTGTGCACAGTTGGCCGGCGAGATCTTCCCAAATCGCATTCGCTGGTCGGTTGGTGTTCACGTCAATCTGATTGAGGGCGACTCTCAGCTGATCTTTGCATTCCTTCATCCGCCACCACTTAATTCGCTGCTGTTCCGTTGTTGGTGGGCGATGTCGCTGGCCAATGTCCATTTTCATGTCCATGATCAGGATGCGATGTTGTGGGGTGATGTTGTCCGATGGTATGACTTTAGTGTTTGTCACTGTTTTCAGCTTATCCCGCTTGACAAGCAAGAAATCAATTTGAGTTGATCTCCCACCACTGGCGTACGTAATGAGATGGGACGGTCTCTTCTTGAAGAAGGTGTTGGCGAGGACAAGATCATGGGCTTCCGCAAAGTCCAGGGCTCGGTTTTCCTCATCGTTCCGGGTACCATATCCTTGGCCACCATGGTTTCGAGGGTATCCATCCCGGGCGTTTCCAACGTGTCCATTTAGGTCTCCACCAATTACTAACTGCTCTTCTCCATGTATTTGATTGCATGTGTCCATCAATTGTTCCCAAAATTCCTCCTTGGTATCTGCTGGGCAGCCAGGCTGCGGCGCATACCACCAAAGTGTTATTCAAATAATTGTAATCCCATCCTGATCCTGCACCTTCATGTTTCACATATCCCACCATTGGTTCGCACGTCCATATTACATACATACATGTTACATGCATACATATTACATACAGACATATCTCATGCATACATATTACATACAGACATGTTACATACTGACGAGCAAATTGTGATTCCTAGAGGACCACGGTGTGAAGCTAAGAATTCGAATTCAAATATCACACTTCAATGTACGGTGTTCTAATCTTTAACACCAGTTTATTGTTATTTTATAGCGTTATAATGTATAGCTCATAGCTTATATTGTTAGAGTTCACAACATTATAGTTTACTATAACACTAGTTTGTAGTGTTATTTTAAAGCGTTACAATGTATAGCTCATAGTTTAAGGTTATATTGTTAGAGTTTATAATGTTGAGTATACATGTGAGTTTACAATTTGAGAGTTTGTGGACGTGCCCTGTTCTCGTGGGACCCGACACGGATTTGGAAATGATTGCTATGATCATGTCTGAGCTTCCCTTCTACGTGACTTTACCGATAGAACCAAGAGGATAAATCCCTGCAGTCACGAAAGCTTTGAATCAAAATTTAATGCGATTCTTGCCCTGTACCCCCCACAGTTCACATATCCGACCCCCGGTTCGATTTAACAGATAATTTACATACATATGTATAGAGTGCGATTTAATACTTCTGTAGAGGTGATACGCGCTGGGATTAAGGATCGTATGCACAGTGTGTGATGATTGGCTGTGTAGGTGGTGACGCGCGCTGACGGTGGAGGATCAGGGGTCAGCGCGGGGTCGTGGGTTACGGGGTACTGATTGGCTGTGGACCGGTGACATGCTGAGAGGAGTGACCGGGTGGCAGCGCGGGGATTGGTGGAGGAGTGTTAACACGCGCTGGGGAAACCGGATCGTAAAGAGAGTGCGTCGTGATTGGTTTATTAAGGAGCGATGCTCATGCTGAATGTACGCATCAGCTCCGCCTCTCGTGAGCAGGGCTATAAAAGGGGATGCACACAGGCGTAAGGGCAGTGTGTAACCAGCGAAGAATGAAGACGGGGATGAAGACCTAGAGCCCTGCGTACCTAGCCCCGCTGTCCTAAGGGGACCGGACTCTGTGTAACCCAGAGGCGAGTGTAGTGTGTGTAGCCATAGGTCTACACGAGTCGAGTGTATTGTGTAGCCAGAGGCATAGGGCTTACACGAGTCGAGTGTATTGTGTAGCCAGAGGCATAGGGCTTACACGAGTCGAGTGTATTGTGTAGCAAGAGGCATAGGGCTTACACGAGTCGAGTATATGGTGTGTAGCCAGAGGCCTAGAGCTTACACGAGATCAGTGGAGTGTGTCGGAGGAAGAAGGAAGACCACACGTTGTATTGTGATACCTGAAGGATTTAATAAAAGTGTGTTACCCGTCAAGAAGTTCCTGCCGTCAATTCCCATACTTCAACTGGCGTCAGAAGTGAAACGGTCCTCCAAGCATGGATACAAGGAGGAACCGTCGGACCCACGGGATTGACCACGAGGACAACCTCGACGACGCGGGCCAGCGGGCATCAGGGGGTGAGGAAGAGGAGCTGCCCACGGGGCAGGATCCACCGACGGCGCCGGACGAGCGACGGGGGACTGACACAGTGCTTCGCGAGGCACACTCCCGTCTGGCGGACCTGCTGCTCGCCGCCGCGTCCATCTTGGCGGAGATCAGCTCGTCGGGAGGAGCGGGGACGGCGGCCGACGTGCTACAGGGTCGCCCTGCAGATTCCCGCCAAAACGATTTGGCCATTCCCGCCATTTCATCCGCTCCAACTTTTGGCGGGAACGGCCATCACCACGTGGCAGCGGTTCTCCATGCGCGGCCGCTGACGTCACCAACGCGCGCGGCGGACCGCCATCACACACCCGCGACTGGGGCCGCCATCTTACACACCGACGGGGGGCAGAGAGGAAGCACGAGGAGGAGGACGACTTTATTTTTCAGCAGCGCCTTCCCACGTTGTCAGCATTCAAGGCGGAAGGCGGGGATTGGAGCCTATTTCAGCGCAGATTTTTGGCGCATCAAGAGATGTCCGCCTGGTCCGACGCTACGGCACTGCGGGCACTGCCTGCCATGCTGGACGACAACGCGCTCGCGGCCTTCACGTCCGCACGCAGGTCGGACCGCTCCACGCTCAAGGATGCGCTGGCTCTCATGGCAAAAGTCTACGGTCCGCCCTCGGCGTGCCGCCATCATTTCTACGCAAGACAGAAGGCGGACACGGAGACCGTGCTCGCCTACCGCACGGCGTTGCTCGCTCTCGCTGACGCCGCGTTCCCTCGTATGGACAAGGAGGGCCAAGATGCGATGGTTTTGGAGCAGCTGCTCAAGTTGGCGCAGGACCTGGGGTCCCCATCAACACGGCCGACGACACCGATATTTCTTCATTACGGGTCGCCACGAGCATGCAAGCGCACGAGGTCCTTCAACGAAAGCAGGGGGTCGTCTGCAACGTTGCCGTGGCCTCAACTCCGGCTCCGGTTGACACCGTGCCCCAAGTCGTCAGCCCACGAGAGGACGCGTTCATCGCGGGACGAGCGGGGGACTGGAGGTCGGGGGGTCGTTCGCCTCTGCGAGCGGCCCGCAAGCTGGAGCAACCGAGATCTCCGACTACTGTCATCACCTGCTATAACTGCGGCCTTCGTGGCCACGTGGCCTCCGGTTGCCGTGCCCCACGTCAGCGCGCCATGGGACCTCGGCTGGACGACGACCAAGGCCCCAAGTCATCACTGCAAACCCCGGCAAGTCGCGGCACCTCACATGCTTGGCCCGCATACTCGACACGTATGGGTCGTCGCGTTGCGACGAGGGAGAGCCGAGTAGAGTTCGGAGATTCGGTTCGGAGAGGGGGGTTCGGCCGGGACCGGGGAGACATTAAATGGTCGGAATTGGGGCACAGAATTGTGGCTGCCTCAGCGGTTCATCCGTCGTTACCGATCGA
>WFAB01003030.1:0-22336 GCA_018977245.1 Lethenteron camtschaticum | reverse complement strand
ATAAATTAACAAACACACCTCCGTGTGTGATACAGGTGCGCGATCATAACGCGAGTAGTCAGGAGTGAGTGTAGTGCTGCGGCTCGCCTCTGGGAGCGCTGCGCGGAGCTGCGCGTGTGGGTGCGCGTGTGTTCACTACGTGTGTGATACAGGTGCGCGATCATAACGCGAGTATTCAGTGGTGAGTGAGTGCCGCGGGGAGCTGTGTACGTGAGTGCGCGTACGTTCGCTACGTGTCGGATACGGGTGCGCATTGGTCACGTGGTTATTCGACGTGGAGGCGAGTGCCGCACAGGGCTATAGACGGGCGCACGCTCGCAGCGTGCGAGAGCTGTACGTAGCGGCGTAAAGAGGGGGAGTATGGCGCTTGAATGACGATGCGGAAGCGTACGTATGCTCGCAGCGTGGGAGCGCGGCGCGAGGCGGTAACAGTAGAGGCGTCGCGTTCGAATGCCACCACCTCCCACCACAACCCACCACCCACTACAACCCACCACCCACCACCACCCACTACCACCAGCCACCACCAACTACCACCCACCACCCACCACCACCCACCACTACTCACAACCACCCACCACCTCAACCCACCACCACCAACCAGCACTAATCACCATCAACCACAACCACCACCACCCACGCATCATAACCACCACCCATTACCCATCATTATTTCCATCACCCATAATCACAACCGATCATAATCACCACCCATCATCACCACAACCCATCATCATCATCACCACCTATCATTACCATCATCACCTATCGTTATCACCACCCATAGCAATCAACATCCATCACCAGCATCAACACCGATAATTATCACCAACCATCATGATCGCCACCAAGCACCCAACATCACCATCACCCATCATCACCCATCATCACCACCTATCATCACCACCACCCATCACCACCACCCATCACCACCACCCACCAACACCACCCATTATCACCACCATCAATAACCACCCATCATCACCAACCATCACCACTACCAATGTTCATAATCACCACCCATCACCACCACCTCCCATCACCACCGATTATCACCACCACCCACCAATCATAATCACCACTACCTATCACCACCCATCATAATCAGCACCCACCATCATCACCACCCATTACCCTTCATCACCACCCATCATCAACCACCTTTTAACACCATGACCCATTATAATGAACACCCATTATCATCAACCATCATCATCAATGCCACCAACCACCCGCCATCATCACCACCCATCACCACCATCAATCACCACCCATCATCACAACCACCCATCACCACCGATCATCACTACCACCCATCATCATCACCGCCATCCATTATCAAGAAACATCACCATCACCTCCCATCATAAATTAACAAACACACCTCCGTGTGTGATACAGGTGCGCGATCATAACGCGAGTAGTCAGGAGTGAGTGTAGTGCTGCGGCTCGCCTCTGGGAGCGCTGCGCGGAGCTGCGCGTGTGGGTGCGCGTGTGTTCACTACGTGTGTGATACAGGTGCGCGATCATAACGCGAGTATTCAGTGGTGAGTGAGTGCCGCGGGGAGCTGTGTACGTGAGTGCGCGTACGTTCGCTACGTGTCGGATACGGGTGCGCATTGGTCACGTGGTTATTCGACGTGGAGGCGAGTGCCGCACAGGGCTATAGACGGGCGCACGCTCGCAGCGTGCGAGAGCTGTACGTAGCGGCGTAAAGAGGGGGAGTATGGCGCTTGAATGACGATGCGGAAGCGTACGTATGCTCGCAGCGTGGGAGCGCGGCGCGAGGCGGTAACAGTAGAGGCGTCGCGTTCGAATGCCACCACCTCCCACCACAACCCACCACCCACTACAACCCACCACCCACCACCACCCACTACCACCAGCCACCACCAACTACCACCCACCACCCACCACCACCCACCACTACTCACAACCACCCACCACCTCAACCCACCACCACCAACCAGCACTAATCACCATCAACCACAACCACCACCACCCACGCATCATAACCACCACCCATTACCCATCATTATTTCCATCACCCATAATCACAACCGATCATAATCACCACCCATCATCACCACAACCCATCATCATCATCACCACCTATCATTACCATCATCACCTATCGTTATCACCACCCATAGCAATCAACATCCATCACCAGCATCAACACCGATAATTATCACCAACCATCATGATCGCCACCAAGCACCCAACATCACCATCACCCATCATCACCCATCATCACCACCTATCATCACCACCACCCATCACCACCACCCATCACCACCACCCACCAACACCACCCATTATCACCACCATCAATAACCACCCATCATCACCAACCATCACCACTACCAATGTTCATAATCACCACCCATCACCACCACCTCCCATCACCACCGATTATCACCACCACCCACCAATCATAATCACCACTACCTATCACCACCCATCATAATCAGCACCCACCATCATCACCACCCATTACCCTTCATCACCACCCATCATCAACCACCTTTTAACACCATGACCCATTATAATGAACACCCATTATCATCAACCATCATCATCAATGCCACCAACCACCCGCCATCATCACCACCCATCACCACCATCAATCACCACCCATCATCACAACCACCCATCACCACCGATCATCACTACCACCCATCATCATCACCGCCATCCATTATCAAGAAACATCACCATCACCTCCCATCATAAATTAACAAACACACCTCCGTGTGTGATACAGGTGCGCGATCATAACGCGAGTAGTCAGGAGTGAGTGTAGTGCTGCGGCTCGCCTCTGGGAGCGCTGCGCGGAGCTGCGCGTGTGGGTGCGCGTGTGTTCACTACGTGTGTGATACAGGTGCGCGATCATAACGCGAGTATTCAGTGGTGAGTGAGTGCCGCGGGGAGCTGTGTACGTGAGTGCGCGTACGTTCGCTACGTGTCGGATACGGGTGCGCATTGGTCACGTGGTTATTCGACGTGGAGGCGAGTGCCGCACAGGGCTATAGACGGGCGCACGCTCGCAGCGTGCGAGAGCTGTACGTAGCGGCGTAAAGAGGGGGAGTATGGCGCTTGAATGACGATGCGGAAGCGTACGTATGCTCGCAGCGTGGGAGCGCGGCGCGAGGCGGTAACAGTAGAGGCGTCGCGTTCGAATGCCACCACCTCCCACCACAACCCACCACCCACTACAACCCACCACCCACCACCACCCACTACCACCAGCCACCACCAACTACCACCCACCACCCACCACCACCCACCACTACTCACAACCACCCACCACCTCAACCCACCACCACCAACCAGCACTAATCACCATCAACCACAACCACCACCACCCACGCATCATAACCACCACCCATTACCCATCATTATTTCCATCACCCATAATCACAACCGATCATAATCACCACCCATCATCACCACAACCCATCATCATCATCACCACCTATCATTACCATCATCACCTATCGTTATCACCACCCATAGCAATCAACATCCATCATCCAGCATCAACACCGATAATTATCACCAACCATCATGATCGCCACCAAGCACCCAACATCACCATCACCCATCATCACCCATCATCACCACCTATCATCACCACCACCCATCACCACCACCCATCACCACCACCCACCAACACCACCCATTATCACCACCATCAATAACCACCCATCATCACCAACCATCACCACTACCAATGTTCATAATCACCACCCATCACCACCACCTCCCATCACCACCGATTATCACCACCACCCACCAATCATAATCACCACTACCTATCACCACCCATCATAATCAGCACCCACCATCATCACCACCCATTACCCTTCATCACCACCCATCATCAACCACCTTTTAACACCATGACCCATTATAATGAACACCCATTATCATCAACCATCATCATCAATGCCACCAACCACCCGCCATCATCACCACCCATCACCACCATCAATCACCACCCATCATCACAACCACCCATCACCACCGATCATCACTACCACCCATCATCATCACCGCCATCCATTATCAAGAAACATCACCATCACCTCCCATCATAAATTAACAAACACACCTCCGTGTGTGATACAGGTGCGCGATCATAACGCGAGTAGTCAGGAGTGAGTGTAGTGCTGCGGCTCGCCTCTGGGAGCGCTGCGCGGAGCTGCGCGTGTGGGTGCGCGTGTGTTCACTACGTGTGTGATACAGGTGCGCGATCATAACGCGAGTATTCAGTGGTGAGTGAGTGCCGCGGGGAGCTGTGTACGTGAGTGCGCGTACGTTCGCTACGTGTCGGATACGGGTGCGCATTGGTCACGTGGTTATTCGACGTGGAGGCGAGTGCCGCACAGGGCTATAGACGGGCGCACGCTCGCAGCGTGCGAGAGCTGTACGTAGCGGCGTAAAGAGGGGGAGTATGGCGCTTGAATGACGATGCGGAAGCGTACGTATGCTCGCAGCGTGGGAGCGCGGCGCGAGGCGGTAACAGTAGAGGCGTCGCGTTCGAATGCCGGCGAAACCGTAGCGGGAAATAGGGTGGTAGGGGATGCAGGCGGGAGGGACCCCGGGGGCCAACGGCCCCCACACATGCATGTGTGAAATTCACCTAGTCTAATCACTTTACGCTGAGTAAAGTCATCATCTTTCCAGCGGATTTGCTGAGCTTTGGCATATATAGCTTTGTCAAAAACTAACACTATATGGTCCAGTTCTAGCTGATTATAAATTTGGACACTTCGCTTCAGAATTGTGTTTATTGTTGACATCTCTGTCGGTGAAGCCTTAATGACTGGAAGATAATACAGTGCTGACTTTTGCAGAGTGCCATCACCTTGAAGTAATGTATGTAAACCTGTCCAGCTTGGTATTGTGCATCTTTCAGCATCTATGGACTTCACAAAAACATATGCCAGTTCAGTTTGTACAGCAGACACCGTGTTCAATTTGTATGTGTCCTACAAATTATGCACAAGGCAGAAAGCACAGGACCAGCACAAGCTACTGGCAGGCCGGTCCTGGACCTAAGTTTTTTTGCGGGACAATCAACTGCAGCGATACTAACGTTACTACCCGATGGCACAGACTGGCCTTGATCTTGAGCTTCAGGACGCTGTGTGGCCTGTTTCTCGGCCGCATCCAAGCACTTTTTGTCAATGAAACGCCTGTAGCAAGTGGAGTGAAACCCAGCGTCTTCGGGAACATTGTCAAACTCGATTTCTAGACAATGTTTGTATCTTTCTGCTATTCTCCGATTCTCACCTTGCAAAAAAAGCCACCGTTTGACGTAGTTTCTGAATGTATCCCACCGTGTGCGTATAAAATTCCTTTGTTTCTTCTTTCTTTATGGACGTGAGATGTATGTAGCATTGTTTAAAATACTTTTTACGGACTTTTGAAGGAGGTCTGGCCGTAATTTCCTCCTCTTCACTACTCGATATTGACAACAAGGGCGCAGACATCTTGGACTAATGTTTACCTCTTGTCCCAAAAAAGCGGCCACCTTACTACAGCCAGTACAACCTGCTATAGAGTTAGTATAGCTACTACTTCGGTCAGTACGTACTGCTATAGAGTTAGTATAGCTACTACTACAGCCAGTACACACTGCTATAGAGTTAGTATAGCTACTACTTCGGTCAGTACGTACTGCTATAGAGTTAGTATAGCTACTACTACAGCCAGTACACACTGCTATAGAGTTAGTATAGCTACTACTTCGGTCAGTACGTACTGCTATAGAGTTAGTATAGATACTACTACAGCCAGTACACACTGCTATAGAGTTAGTATAGCTACTACTTCGGTCAGTACGTACTGCTATAGAGTTAGTATAGCTACTACTACAGCCAGTACATACTACTGTAGTGATAGTAGATACTCCTACAGCCAGAACATACTACTGTAGTGATAGTAGATACTGCCATCGATTTGATATACACTATTATATAGTCAGTAGATACTACTGTAGAGTCGGTAGATACTACTGTAGAGTGAAATTCTACTGTAGAGCCAGATACTACTATAGAGTCACTAGATACTTCTCACTCTATTGTATGTAGGGTGTGTAGGTATATTTGCTGGGGGGGTAAAAATAATTTTGAGGGGGGGTGGGGGGGAAGTCGACAATTGTCGAAAACCTTTTATATAAACTATTTACCCACCACTTTCTAGAATTTTTTAATTCAGGACTTCTGCAAGCCTCTTATAATTTTGTTGATGGACAAATGGACAGACAATTGGAACGCCGGGCTTTCACAATAGCTTAGGACTTGTGTATGTATATGTTATGTTTTTAAGATAAGTTTTGAAATATATACATTTAGAAATATATTTTTCCCTCGGGCATCGCCGGGTACTTCCTGCTCATAACAAATAATTTAAATATGGTCATACGACTGTAATGACCTACAAAGCATAGGGGGGCCTTTATCAAGCAATTGATTAGCACAAATGGGTTGTACATCAACATGCATGTCTTGATTAGATGTGAAACATCATTGTTCAGTCTGGCGATTTTGTTTCATGCAATAGGCAATTGTAATAAACATGTTCGTGTGGGTGGATGAGTGAGTGATCGGACGCACTCATGAGTGTGCAAACAAGCGAGAGAGTGGGCTCGAAAGCAACAGGCACGAAAGTGATTGGATTGGTACAGTGAGTGGTCAAATATGTAATAATTGAGAGGATGAGTGATTCAAAAGGTTGCTAAATCTGAGCGTTGTTCCAACCTCCCCAGACCATCCAACTTCAAACAATTTACTCCTTCCCAACAACATGGACAGCCAAATCAAGTGGGCGGACATCTTGGATGACTTTGAGGGTAAGTCCCAGATACCTGCATCACATGGCATATATGCAGAGAAGGAGGCCTCTTGATCAATTACTTTTAGGAGACATGGCTTGGTGGTGATGGGAAGACGTAATGATTGAGTGTGGCAGAGGATGGGTTTAGATCTGAGTTTCAGCCATCTTTGTTTAAGCTGGGGTCTCAAACTTATGGAATTGATGGTCTCAGCATGCCCACAAAAATATGACTTGTAAAGTTTTACTGCCATGTGATAAATATTTCTCAATAGCAGGTCCTGTTGTGTGGTAAGAGGTAATTACAAGGATCTCAAAATTAGTTCTGTGAAACTCCATGTCCTTCGTTCTCTAATTCATTACTCGTCCCTTTAATAAATTTTCTGTTCTTCGTAGGCCGGGAGTCGTCATGCCAGTCGACCACGTGGGGGGACATTATGGATAAAGTGGACACTTTCCCAGGCCAAAGTTACAAGCATCGCTCCCCAAAGGTGTGTATGGGGTGAGTGGGGGTCAAACACACAACATTCTCTCCAAAACTAGCACACCGTGTCACCACACCATCACACCAAAATATCACTACACCATCTCTCCACATGACCTTTCTCATCACACCACCACCAATTAAATACACCATCATAGAGCCTCATCATGTCTCTATATCATCACAAGACACCATCTCTCTAGAACATTCCACTACTTCACCTCTCCATATAACAACACCATCTCCCAACACCATCACCTCATCTCTTCACCATCCCACTCGTGCAGGCACTTGAAGTGGCCATTTATTACCAACTAGCGGCAAGTACCCAGCGTTGTCCGGGTGTTACATTTTATCAAAACAAAAAAAATCTAACAGCAGTGCGTACTGACTGCGATGGTACCTGCTATGATTACAGCAGTGCATATCGACTGTGGTGGTACCTGCTATGACTACAGTAGTACATGCTGACTCTATAGCAGTATTTATCGACTCTATAGCACAAAGTACTCACCTGACAGAGTGGCGTGGTGATGCCTAGTCCCGTTTAGAGCCTCCGGCCTTACCTAGATTGTCCAGCCAGCCGAGGTGGCACCTTGGCTGGCTGGGGCTGGGCTGCTTCCCCTGCCCCCACCCCCCCTAGCCACGATTTCCCCGGCCGCTTTGCAGTAATATCTACGGCCTATAGTGGTAAAATCTAGCGACTGTATGGTAGTAATAACTGCACACTTTGGGGTGGACATCACACAGTGAAGAATTTACCTGAGCGTTTTAGTGTATTTTTATAGCATTTTTAACGGGAAAAAAGTGCCCCTCACTCCCACCAAAGGCGTGCGACTTTGCATGGGCCGTCCCCCCCACCAATGGTGCGTGAGTTGGTTTGGTCGTGCGTGCATTATATATAAATAATGAAAGGGAAGCGCAAACATTGAACTAAATCGCTAATTAAACTCATTTAAAGTTGACGGATGTGAAAAAAGAATAGTGGTTGCTCACCACGGGGCTTACGGCGTGGTACCTGGCTAATTTTTGTTTCCATAAACCCCACAGTTGGAGAGCCTATCGCTCGACCACACACAAACCCACACACCCCACCACAGTTATAGACTTTTATATATATAGATCAAGACAGAATGATATAAATCAGTCACGTGAATTGTGTCTGTCAATTAATTGGAAGTTGACATTCCAGTTGCCCACTATGGGCGCTGCAGTGAAATTTGTCCAGATTATGGGCTTCCAGATCTTTATAATGGAATATTCTGTGAAAACTATTGCCAGTGATGATTGTTGCCAACAATTTCTATGAAATTGTCACAGTCGATCACAGCCTTAAGTGCATGTATGGGGTTTGTGAGGATATATGAGGATGTAACATGTATTTTGATTTTGTAGAGGTTGGGATATTTAGGGGTTAGGGCTACACATACAATGTGATAAAAGTATTGATGGATAAGGCATTGTGTTAACATCAGGTGACTGTGTATATTCATGTGTGTGCTAAGCAAGTTTGAATCAGTGAATGTAGATGTTTGCGTACATAGATGTGTGAGTGCATTTGTGTTTGGGTTAATGTGCACGTCCATGTTTGCGTGTTTATGGGTATTAAATTTTGCTTGCATATGCATGTCTGAATATTCCTGTGGTTATTTTTGCTTGAACAGAGGATAATTGGGGAGTTGAAGGACTTCAGCATGGTGAAGCGTCTCCAGAACGAGAAGGACCTTGCCAAGGAGAAACGCCTCATGCTGGAGGAGCACATCTTGGAGGTGCAGCGCCTTGCCAGGGTCAAGTGCCGCACAGAGGAAAAGTGCTTCAGAGACTATCTCCTCAAGAAAAGCCTCATCAACGTGATGTCCTTCACGATTGAGAAGCTTCTTCGCGAGATGAAGTGTCTCGAGGAGAAGCGTCTGGAGGAGGAGATGGTGGTGGAGGCGGAGGAGAAGGAGATGGAGGAGGATATGGAGGTGGATAAGGAGGAGGAGATGGAGGTAAATCAGAAGGAGGAGGATATGGAGGTAGAGGAGGAGGATACGAAGGTGGAGGAGATGGAGGATGAGGAGGAGGATATGGAGGTGCAGGCAGAGGAGGATAAGGAGGAGGCGATGGAGGTAGATCAGAAGGAGGGGGATATGGAGGTAGAGGAGGAGGATACGAAGGTGGAGGAGATGGAGGATGAGGAGGAGGATATGGAGGTGCAGGCAGAGGAGGATAAGGAGGAGGCAATGGAGGTAGATCAGAAGGAGGAGGATATGGAGGTAGAGGAGGAGGATACGAAGGTGGAGGAGATGGAGGATGAGGAGGAGGATATGGAGGTGCAGGCAGAGGAGGATAAGGAGGAGGCGATGGAGGTAGATCAGAAGGAGGGGGATATGGAGGTAGAGGAGGAGGATACGAAGGTGGAGGAGATGGAGGATGAGGAGGAGGATATGGAGGTGCAGGCAGAGGAGGATAAGGAGGAGGCGATGGAGGTAGATCAGAAGGAGGAGGATATGGAGGTAGAGGAGATGGAGTTGGAGGAGGAGGAAGAAGATGGGATGGAGGTGGAGGAGGAGATGGAGGAGGATGAGTTAAAGGAGGAGATGGAGGAGGTGCAGGTGGTGGGGGTGGTGATGCAGGGAAAGAAGTGGAAGGAAGGGGGCCTCGCTCGCGTGGCGAGAGCGATCACCTCACTCCTCCGCCGCGTGCTGCTTTGTAGTGGCATGTCCACCACTCAGTAGGGGTGATGGTGGTGTTCGTGGATTGGTGCCAGCCATGACAACTATCACCATACTACCCACCCACCCCATGATACATGCCACACACCCACCCACCCACCCACTCCGTGATACATGCCAAACACAGCTCAAATGCTCCACTGTCCTTCTGCTCCACTCCACCTCTGCCCCTCTGCCCCGTTGTTTCCCTTCTGCCACATCTATTAGAAGAACATTGTTTTGACCAACGTTACTCCTACTTAAAGGGCAAATGGGAGGGTGCTGCTCTTTACTATGCGGACCAGAGGGCACTTGAAGGGTACTCAGAAGTAGCTCCGTGATATCAGCTTCAGTGGGCCATTCTCTAACACAAGGCTTGCAATGGTCTGCTAGAAACACGAATTAATAATTTGCTTCACGACAGGATGGCGACATCCCAACCCAGGTTAAAATTTTGGAAAAATTAGAAAATGCGGGTTTATGAATAAAAGACGTTGCAGTTTTATTACCACTGCAGTGGCTTTTCGGCATGGAGCATGGAGGGTAGATGTGAAGTTTAACGTCATTGTGTAACCCGTCCTGTTTAACGGCAAAGTAAAGACTCAGAGTGAACGTACTTTTACTGTCGTTACTATCCATGTACAAATATCGAACACATGTAATAAACCTCTTGGAGACGGCGTGTGGAATCGGTCCTTTTATTTCACTTCTTCAGTTCACAAACACTCCCCGTTGCTGGCAGGCAACGGGAAGCGGGCAGACAGCCACAGAGACACACCGCCACGTTGCACCCGGAGCCCCGCTCGCGCGTGGCCCCTCTCTCTCTTCGTTCCGTGTCTGACCACGTGTCTCTCATCTCTCCCCTTATTTAACGCCTGGGCCACGTGGTACACTCCAGCCAATCCGATCACCACGTGAGCTGGACATAGGCTCTTATCTTAAACAACTACGCTGGTTTGGTCGTCTGCGTGCGTATCTGGACGTTAATTTATTTACGGACCCGCCCAAACAGCTCGCTCTGATTCGATGAAAATAAAACAGCCGGCAAAAAGCCACAGCTCACTTTGATTCGATAAAAATAAATAATTAACACGCCTGGAAGAGAGCGATAGCATATGTTTGGCAAGGTCTGCGCCGCAGTGCTGCAGTGCACTGTGGGCGCAGACCCTGCGCTGTGTGAGTGTGGTGTGTATGCAAGTGTGCGAATGGTAGTTACGCTAATATTACGTTTATTTATGTAAAAAATGGGTGCTGCGTGCTGCGATTAGTGGAGTCCCCAAACAACTTTACCTTACGAGTAGGCAGGGGTCGCTATACAGTGAGTCTTAGCTTACTGAGCTGCCAGCTTCACCTGCCGGGACCACGGCCAGTTGCGTAGCGCCCCCTACAGTTTCGCCCATGGGTCAATACCCCCATGGGGCAACCGAGCTGACTGATTCATGGGTACAATGGGTACTATCCGGCTTATTACCATTATTATGTATTGACGTTCATCACGTCTCCATGGACGGCATGCTGCTGCTGGTAAGGGCATGTGTTGCATAATATGCAGCATGTGTCCGCGTATCATGTTTGCCACGGATGCAGTTGGCATTACTGTACATTTTCATGTTTTGGAGTGCCAATCCCATGCACTTTGAAATGTAATACACTGTCTAAAAAGGTTGCAGCCCGCCCCCCGCCGCTGTCACTCTCTGGCCGTTGCACAAGCCATATCGGAATTTGCGACATGCTAAAACAATGAGTACAGTGTGACACCACCCGGGTAACTCCCGGGATCAAAATGGGCATTGGAAAGTGATCGCTTTATTGAGATGATTATGGTACTACCACAGGGTATTGTGAACGCTTCAGGAGGAGGAGAGGTCTGGATTTGTAAGTCTCACAGTACCGGTAAGAAGCGCCGGGTGGGGGATGCCCTCCACTGGGGTACAAATTTTGTCATTATTAGTATACGATCATGCAATGTTTCTATCTGCAAGCTACCATAACTTAAACGATCCCCGTTATTGTTCGATTGAGAAATGGAGTGACCCACACCTCTGATACCATATGTGAGGAACCCAAAAATCTGATGCATGCGTACAACACCCACAATGGGAATACGTAAACGTAAACACACCAACAAAATACATTTTAATATAAGAAAAAAATAGGTGGCCCCATAGCGCATCTGTCTGTGTGTGTACATACAGACGGAGGATGCAGGGGCCAACCTGTGTGCGATCGGAACGGTGAAACTGCTGACCAATGTCACTGTGGATGGCGCACACGCTGACGCACACCGGAGCTGTGTCTTTGCGATGCAAGGGCATGGTGGATGGTGGAGCGCATATGGATGGTGCGTTACGAATAAAATAAAATAAAACAAACCGCTGGAAGCAGCCATGCGAGCAGGCTACCTTGAGAGCGATCGCGAATGGGTTGCGTGTCTGGAAAAAGCCTCGCTCTTTCAGATGCTGTACCAGCTTCGTCAACTCTTCGCTACGATACTGCTGTATTCCATGCCAGCAGATACGAAGGCTCTCTGGGATAAATTCTACGACGAATTGGCTCGCGATTACGAGTACCAGTACCGCCAGCTGACCAACAAAGAAGAAATGGTAAATCTTTATGGTTCTTTCGGTAAAGTCACGTAGAAGGGAAGTAATACAATAAAAAAATTTAAACATAATAAAATAATTCTCACGACGTTTCGGCCACAACGCAAGCAGCCGTCCTCAGGTGAAAACCAGGTCTGTCGAGGTGACAGCGTCTGAATGAAACAGCACACGTGCTTGGAGCATATATATAAGCTGGGTTGGAAGGGGGGGAAATGGCGACTTCACAATAAAATGTGCATATCAAGAGGAATTTAGCATATTTATGGGAAATGCAAATATGTGATTTGTACTACTTATGCCCGTGCATTATGCATGATTAGCAGCATCAAAGGGAGGGGATGAAGGAAATGCAGGTATGTGATTAGTACTACTTATGCCCGTGCATTATGCAGGATTAGCAGCATCAAAGGGAGGGGATATGGGAAATGCAGGTATGTGATTAGTACTACTTATACCCGTGCATTATGCAGGATTAGCAGCATCAAAGAAAATAAAAGAAATGGTAAAGTTCAAGACCCTTCACAGCCTCCACGAGTTCCTCACGGCAGGTGGGATGGCTCTGTCGGACTTTGACGACCTCCCGCAGCTTTCCGAGTACCCACACTTGGTCTTGGACTCGCTGCTTGAGAACAACCATATCCGCCGCGAATTGGACACGAAGGACTTCCCATTTCGACTTCGGCGCAAACAGTTCCCCATTGTCCCAGCCTTCGCGATGACCATCAACAAGGCGCAAGGGCAAACTGTTCACAACCTGGGATTATATCTACCAACGCCATGCTTCTCGCACGGCCAACTGTACGTGGCACTATTGCGAATCACGGCAAGATCCAACATCAAGGCGCTTATTGAGGGACCTGACGACGAGGAGGAAGACGGAGTGTACACGAAGAATATCGTGTATCGCCAGATATATTTGAATAAGTTGCATTCTATATTTAAATAAGTTGTATTCTTGAATACCGTCGATTGAGCGTCTCATTAAAATAATATAACCTCACAAAAATAAACATAAAACAATCATCAAACTATGTATATTGTGTCCAGCCACTTTCAACTCCCCACCAACCAAGTATATGCACACCGCCCGCGAAGCGGGCAGCGACTGCTAGTTACACATACATTGCATGAAATTGTCCACGTCTCTGACAAGGTCATTATGAACCTTGTGAGACAGTCAAAGCTGGGGGCAGCATGAAGGATCTCAGCGCTGGTAGATCAGTGTCTCTGACATAGACACTCACCCAGAAGCATGTCGGTACACACATACAAAGACAAAGATCCCCCATATAGCCTTCGTGCGACTTTTGGGGCAAGTGCTGTTAGCAAGCACACTCCGAGGTAGGTGGCCAGCACAACGTCCGGCCGCCTTTGTTTCCCTAGTGGCGATGTTTACACAGCATGCCAGGTGCTCATCTTAGGTTGAGACGATCTAGGGGAGGCCCAAGACCAGATCAAATAATTGTCACTGCTATTGGCCGTGATTGGGAACAGAACTTGGTTAACCGGATTTGTAGCCCAGAGTGGAAAACGCGAAGCTACCGCTCCACACATACAGACACCTACAAAGACAAAGATCCCGCGTATGACTTAATCAGACTGTTGGGGCAAGTGCTTTTAGTGAGCAACACCTATGAAAGCCGAGACGGCACACAAGGGGGTGGGTGGACAGCACCACGCCCGACCGCATTTGTGTCTGGAGTAATGATTTTTACAAACCACACCTAGGAGAAGCCGAGGACCAGTTTATTTCAATCACCACCGACAGTTAATGTTAGCCGTGGCCAGCAATCAAACTTGGGCCCCCAGGTTTGTAGCGCAGCGCCCTAACCAAAGTTCAAAGTTCATTTATTAGGTACAGCCCTATGACAAATTCGGCTCTTGAATCGGGTGCAACCGCAACAAACAAAAAACAAAACATGAACAAGAAACATCTTAAAGTGACTAAGTGCAAACAGAAAATCCAAGAAAAGACAGCAAAATATTGCAGAAAAAATCACCGTACACCAACGCTGTGTGCAAATATCCCAGTGGGATGCAAGTCAAACAACAACAACAACAACCACAAGACAACTTAGATTAAGGCCATCAGTACTGCACTACCATAAAACAAGTACCTGGTGCGGTGCGTAAACATAGGCACCTTAGAGACAAAGGTAGCCTGGCGTGGTGCTGGTCACAGCCCTAATGCACCATGCCAGCCTTCATGGGTGCTCGCTAACAGCACTCACCAACACAGGACTGATGATTGGACGCTCACCATGCCTGGGTACAGGGGGTGATTCGCTTCCCGTGACTCCTTCGCCCAGCTTTGCTGGGCCGATGCTCGCAGTGCCGGTGTTACGCGATGCCCCACACCATTACCCAGGACTCTGCCACACTGGTTGCCACCACTACCACGAACTGTGTCAATGTGCGATTCACGATGGAGTGGTGGAGGACCTATAGAGGGGCTTCATACTGGTAGGAAAGAAGTGGACCAGACCACCAATAGATTAATGTGTCCGTCCGTCCGTCCGTGTATCAACATCGCCCCCTACTGCAAACACTTGGCATGACCCTACAAAAACCTTTAGACTCAGTGACGCTATCCTGCTAGCAACATCGCCCCCTACTGCAAACACTTGGCATTACACGTGTAACATTCCCTTATTCCCTGAGATAGCTTTTAATTAAAACTTTGAAATTAAATTTAAAAAACTCACAGCGCCTTAAAGCCTACAGCTAGGCCTAAAGCCTAGAACTAGGCCTGAAACTCTCCCTTCGTATCGTACCCCCGCGTGTGTGAGAGGGAGTTATGTTTAACAATGTTACATTCCCTCATGGTTTTAAATAGAAACATTTAAATTTAAAGCTTTTACATAAATCATTAAAACATTTAAATTAAAAATTAACTCACAGCGCCCTAAAGCCTACAGCTAGGCCTAAAGCCTAGAACTAGGCCTCAATCTCTCCCTTCGTATTGTCCGATTTGGTGTAGCAACATCGCCCCCTACTGCAAACACTTGGTGGGACCCTACAAAAACCTTTTGACTCAGTGGGGCTTTCCTGGCTTAACAAGTGTAATAATAAACTTCGCTTCAAATGTACTTTACTGAAACGCAGCACGTTTTTTTAACACAGAGACAAGATACATTTATTAACACAGAGACAAGATACATTTAATCGCCTTATTTATGCACGATAAGCACGGCGCGAGGCCTAGTGCGGCAGGCTTCGCGAGGCCTAGTGCGCCAGGCTTTGCGAGGCCTACTGCGGAAAAGGCTTCGCGAGGCCTACTGCAGAGAAGGCTTCGCGAGGCCTACTGCAGAGAAGGCATCGCGAGGCCTACTGCAGAGAAGGCTTCACGAGGCCTACTGCAGGGAAGGCTTCGCGAGGCCTACTGCAGGAGGCTTCGCGAGGCCTACTGCAGGGAAGGCTTCGCGAGGCCTACTGCAGGAGGCTTCGCGAGGCCTACTGCAAAGAAGGCTTCGCGAGGCCTACTGCAGAGAAGGCTTCGCGAGGCCTACTGCAGAGAAGGCATCGCGAGGCCTACTGCAGGAGGCTTCGCGAGGCCTACTGCAGAGAAGGCATCGCGAGGCCTACTGCAGGGAAGGCTTCGCGAGGCCTACTGCGGGAGGCTTCGCGAGGCCTACTGCAGAGAAGGCTTCGCGAGGCCTACTGCAGAGAAGGCTTCGCGAGGCCTACTGCAGAGAAGGCTTCGCGAGGCCTACTGCGGGAGGCTTCGCGAGGCCTACTGCAGAGAAGGCTTCGCGAGGCCTACTGCAGAGAAGGCTTCGCGAGGCCTACTGCAGAGAAGGCTTCGCGAGGCCTACTGCAGGAGGCTTCGCGAGGCCTACTGCAGGAGGCTTTGCGAGGCCTACTGCAGAGAAGGCATCGCGAGGCCTACTGCAAAGAAGGCATCGCGAGGCCTACTGCAGAGAAGGCTTCACGAGGCCTACTGCAGGAGGCTTCGCGAGGCCTACTGCAGAGAAGGCTTCGCGAGGCCTACTGCAGAGAGGGCTTCGCGAGGCCTACTGCAGAGAAGGCTTCGCGAGGCCTACTGCAGAGAAGGCTTCGCGAGGCCTACTGCAGAGAAGGCTTCGCGAGGCCTACTGCAGAGAAGGCTTCGCGAGGCCTACTGCAGAGAAGGCTTCGCGAGGCCTACTGCAGAGAAGGCTTCGCGAGGCCTACTGCAGGAGGCTTCGCGAGGCCTACTGCAGAGAAGGCTTCGCGAGGCCTACTGCAGAGAGGGCTTCGCGAGGCCTACTGCAGAGAAGGCATCGCGAGGCCTACTGCAGAGAAGGCTTCGCGAGGCCTACTGCAGGAGGCTTCGCGAGGCCTACTGCAGAGAAGGCTTCGCGAGGCCTACTGCAGGAGGCTTCGCGAGGCCTACTGCAGAGAAGGCATCGTGAGGCCTACTGCAGAGAAGGCTTCGCGAGGCCTACTGCAGAGAAGGCTTCGCGAGGCCTACTGCAGGGAAGGCTTCGCGAGGCCTACTGCAGAGAAGGCTTCGCGAGGCCTACTGCAGAGAAGGCTTCGCGAGGCCTACTGCAGAGAAGGCTTCGCGAGGCCTACTGCAGGAGGCTTCGCGAGGCCTACTGCAGAGAAGGCTTCGCGAGGCCTACTGCAGAGAAGGCTACGCGAGGCCTACTGCAGAGAAGGCTTCGCGAGGCCTAGTGCAGAAGGCTTCGCGAGGCCTAGTGCAGGGAAGGCTTCGCGAGGCCTAGTGCAGAAGGCTTCGCGAGGCCTACTGCAGGAGGCTTCATGAGGCCTAGTGCAGGAGGCTTCGTGAGGCCTACTGCGACAGGCTTCGGGAGGCCGTCCGTCTGTCTGACAAGATGGCCGCCCGCTCCCCCTGCGATCCGTGAACTAAATGAACTAAACAAGATGGCCGTCGCATCCGGCGCAGCCAATGACATCGCCTGTTGCAATCCTTGCTCTGTGTGCGCGCGAGTCAGTGGGGAGGGGGGTGTGGACGTCATCGCTCACCCCCATGCACAAATCATTTTCTTTTTAACTCATCTATACCCGGTCGATATCCCTGTACCGGTATTAGTATTATTCCTACCAGCCCACCCCGCAGGGTCCTGTTTATGAACACACAGGGGGTTAATGTTCAGTAACTGGTGAAATAAGTAAACTTGGCAATCATCACCTTATTCTTGGTTCTTTCGGTAAAGTCACGTAGAAGGGAAATAATAAAATAAAATATTAAACAATATTTTTAATATTTTTATTAATATTTTATTATTTTATTATTTTCCTTCTACGTGACTTTACCGAAAGAACCAAGAATATGAATGCCTGCAGTCACGAAAGCTTTAATAAAATAAATATCATCTTAATCAACCATCAGCTGAATAAAGGCCTCCGATTCATCACCGTCTCCCATTGGTCCTGCGGTGAAACAACCCATTTAGCTCATGTAAAGCGGTGAGAATGCCTTTGTGAACTCGGAAATCGATGTTTGATTCTTGGCCACCACGTTCAACATCAGTGATGAGTGATGTTTGACCCGGTCCTGAGGCCGCAGGTTCCCTCACCAACCCGCACAGAGCGACGTGTCAATGTTCAGCCAACTAACCCCCTCGACCTGCATGGCGTGAGGACGCCCTCATAAAACCATGGATTTACAAGGAGGCCTGCAATGTGCACGCAGAGTCGTCCCGAGGATACGGCGAATCGGAGTGATCGCCAGGGGGAGCCCTTCGCTTAAATGTTACAGGGGTGTCAGATGTCAAACTTCCAGTGGAATTTAATGGAGTCGGGGGGCCCACATCCTGAGATTAACCCCGGGCTTCACACCCCTATGGACATCCCTGTGTGTAAATTTTTCAAAGTTCGTCCAGATCCTAACCACACAATATAGACAGTGATAATAAAACACATTACAGGACTGTGTAGGGCATGGCGTGTGAGCCCTGTAGCTCTCCCAAGTTCAGTTCATTTATTAGGTATAGCCCTGTGAGCCATTCGGCTCTTGAATCGGGTGCAACCGCAAACAAACAAAAAAACTAAAACATGAACAAAACACATCTTAAAGTGAATATTGACTAAGTGCAAACAGAAAATCCAAGAAAAGACAGCAAAATATTGCAGAAAAAAATCACCGTACACCAGTGCTTGTGGGTTGAACCGCGTGTTGCTCGGCAGTAATTCAGTGTGATTTAAGGGAGGTGAGTGTGACAGTAAGACATACCAAAGTGAGTGAGTGTGGGTAGACAGGTGAGTGTGACAAGCAGACAGATCCAGGTGAGTGTGAATAAAGAGTGGAGGGTAGCTAGAGAGGTGAGTGTGACAAAGAGACCCTTCACAACAGCAACATGCATCAGTCATCACCAACCACCACCAACCACCACCACCAACCACCACCCACCACCACCAACGCATCATAACCACCACCTATTACCCATCATTATTGCCACCACCGATCATCATGACAACCGATCATCATAACCACCCATCATCATCAACCACCTATCAACACCACCACCCATGATCATCAAACCCATCATCATCAACCCATCATCATCACCACCCATCATCAACCACCTATCAACACCACCACCCATAATCGTCAACGCCCATCATCAGCATTAACACCCATTATCATCAAAAACCATTATTAGCATCACCATCCAACATCACCGACCATCATCATCGCAACCACCATCCTTCCCCACGCATCATCACCACCACCACCACCCACCTATCATAACCACCATACATCATCATCACAAACCATCACCCATCGTCACCACCACCCATCATCATCACCCATCACCATCATCACACACCATCACCCATTATCACCACTAACCACCACCACCACCACCTAACCATCATAACTACCACCCATCATCATCACCAGCCATCACCCATCATCATCACCACAACCCATCATAATCACAATCCCACCACAATCATCAGCTGTCATAATAATCACTCATCGTCATCACCACCATCAGCATCAACACCCATCATCACCAACCATCATTATCGCCACCAACCACCCAACATCACCACCACCCATCACCACCCATCATCACAACCACCCATCACCAGCCATCATCATTACCACCACCCATCATCACCACAACCCAATATCAAAACCCACCACAATCACCAACCATCATCAGCATCACCACCCATAATCATCACCCATCATCTTTACCAATCACCATAAGCAGCAACACCATCATCATCACCCATCATCATCACCAATCATGAGCATCAACACCCATTATTATCACCAACCATCATTATCATCACCAACCATCATTATCACCATCACCACCACCCAACATCACCACCACCCATCACCACCACCCATCACCACCATCATCACCACCACCCATCACCACCAATCATCATTATCACCACTAATCAACATCACCACCATTCATCATCATCAACCAACTATCCAAAACACAACCACCAATAGTCATCAAACCCATCATCATCATCAACACTGATTATTATCACCACCTCCCATGCTCATCACCAACCATCATCATCGCCACCCATAATCGGCAACGCCCATCATCAGCAACACCCATCATGATCACCACCACCCATCATCACCAACTATCATCATCGCCACCAACCAACCAACATCACCACCACCCATCATCATCACCACCACCCATCATCATCACCACCCACCACAATCACCACCCATCATAATAATCACCACCCATCATAATAATCACCACCCATCGTCAGCATCAACACTCAACATCATCAATCACCTATGAAAACCACCCACCATCATACACACCCATGATCATCGCTACCAACCTTCATCACTACCATCCATCCTAATCACTAGCCATCGTCATCAACACCACCACACATGCATCATAACAACCACCCATCATCATCACCACCATCATCTATCACCCATCATAATCACCACGGATCATTATCACGATCATCACCAACCATCATCATCATCATAGACACCAACCACCTTGAAAACCACCCATCACCACCATTATCACCACCACCCATCACCACCCATCATCACAACCACCCATCATCAGCAATCATCATTACCACCACCCATCATCACCACAACCATTATCATCATAACCCACCACAATCACCACCCATAATAATCACCACCCATCATCAGCATCACCCATCATCATTACCAATCACCATAAGCAGCAACACCCATCATCACCCATCATAACCATCACCAATCATGAGCATCAACACCCATTATCACCAAACATCATCATCACCAACCATCATTACCTTCACCACCACCACCAACAACCAACCTCAACCACCACCTCCCACCAACCACCACCCAACAACCACCAACCACCACCACCCACCTCCAACCAACCACCCACCTCCCACCACCATCACCCACCAACCACCACCGCCACCCAGCAACCACCACCCACCCACCACCAACCATCTACCACCCATCACCAACCATCAACCACCACCACCCACCAACCATTATCACTCACCAACCACCATAACCACCACCCACCACCAACCACCCCCACCACCCACCACTCACCAACCACCACCAACCACGACCACCCACCAACACCCACTAACCAACCACCCACCACACCCACCATCATCACCCACCACCATCACCCACCAACCACCACCCCACCACCAACCACCACCCACCACCACCCACCAACCACCACCACCACCACCACTACCACCACAACCACAACCACCACCACTCACCAACCACCATAACCACCACCACCACCAACCACCCCCACCACCACCAACCACCACCAACCACCACCCCCCACCAACTACCACCACCCCACGAACCACCACCAACAACCAACCACCACCATCACCAACACAACCATCACTACTACCAACCACTAACGACCACCACCCACCAACCACAACCAGCAGCAAACGCCACCACCAACCACCCGCCACCACCCACCAACCACCACCACCCACCAATCACCACCCACCAACCATCAGCACCACCACCACCCAGCAACAACCACCCACCACCACCTGCCACCCACAAACCACCACGACCACCACCGACAATCAACCACCAACCAACCACCACCACCCACTACCCACCACCACCCACCACCAACCACTACCCACCAACCACGAACCACCACCACCCCACCAACCACCACCACCCCAGCAACCACCACCACCACTCACCAACCATCACAACCATCACAACCACCACCCACCACCACCATCAACCACCAATGACCACCACTCACCAACCACCGCCAACCACAAATCACCACCACCACCAACCTCCACCATATATATAGATGAGACAGAATGATATAAATCAGTCACGTGAATTGTGTCTGTCAATTAATTGGAAGTTGACATTCCAGTTGCCCACTATGGGCGCTGCAGTGAAATTTGTCCAGATTATGGGCTTCCAGATCTTTATAATGGAACATTCTGTGAAAACTATTGCCAGTGATGATTGTTGCCAACAATTTCTATGAAATCGTCGCAGTCGATCACAGCCTTAAGTGCATGTATGGGGTTTGTGAGGATATATGAGGATGTAACATGTATTTTGATTTTGTAGAGGTTGGGATATTTAGGGGTTAGGGCTACACATACAATGTGATAAAAGTATTGATGGATAAGGCATTGTGTTAACATCAGATGAGTGTGTATATTCATGTGTGTGCTAAGCAAGTTTGAATCAGTGAATGTAGATGTTTGCGTACATAGATGTGAGTGCA
>WFAB01003029.1:0-22347 GCA_018977245.1 Lethenteron camtschaticum | reverse complement strand
ACCACCACTCACCACCACTCACCACTACTCACCACTACTCACCCACCTACTCACCACTACTCACCACCACTCACCACTACTCACCACACTACTCACCACCACTCACCACTACTCACCACCACTCACCACCACTCACCACCACTCACCACTACTCACCACTACTCACCACCTCACCACTACTCACCACTACTCACCACCACTCACCACTACTCACCACCACTCACCACACTACTCACCACCACCACTCACCACTACTCACCACTACTCACCACTACTCACCACCCAACTACTCACCACCACTCACCTCACCACCACTACTCACCACCACTCACACTACTCACCACACTACTCACCACTACCACACTACTCCACCACTCCACTATCTTCTTGGTTCTTTCGGTAAAGTCACGTAGAAGGGAAATAATAAAATAATAATAATACAACATCATAAAATACAATTCTCACGACGTTTCGGCCACAACGCAAGCAGCCTCCTACACATTCCACAAGTAGTGACTAATCCCATATCTGCATTTCCCATAAATATGCTAAATTCCTCTGTTGATATGCAAATTCCTTTGTCAAGGCGCTCTTCCCCTCCAACCCAGCTTAAATATACGCTGCCAAGCTTGGTGGTGCTCATTCAGACGCTGTCTTTCCGACAGACCTGTTCTTCTGAACACCACCAAGCTTGGCAGCGTATATTTAAGTATATATTTAAGTATATACGCTGCCAAGCTTGGTGGTGCTCATTCAGACGCTGTCTTTCCGACAGACCTGTTCTTCTGAACACCACCAAGCTTGGCAGCGTATATTTAAGTATATATTTAAGTATATACGCTGCCAAGCTTGGTGGTGCTCATTCAGACGCTGTCTTTCCGACAGACCTGTTCTTCTGAACACCATCAAGCTTGGCAGCGTATATTTAAGTATATATTTAGGTATATGCGCTGCCAAGCTTGGTGGTGCTCATTCAGACGCTGTCTTTCCGACAGACCTGTTCTTCTGAACACCACCAAGCTTGGCAGCGTATATTTAAGTATATATTTAAGTATATACGCTGCCAAGCTTGGTGGTGTTCATTCAGACGCTGTCTTTCCGACAGACCTGGTCTTCACCTGAGGACGGCTGCTTGCGTTGTGGCCGAAACGTCGTGAGAATTGTATTTTATTATGTTGTATTATTATTTTATTATTTCCCTTCTACGTGACTTTACCAAAACAACCAAGAAGATGAATCCCTGCAGTCACGAAAGCTTTAAATCGAAATTTACTCACCGCTACTCACCACTACTCACCACTACTCACCACTACTCACCACCACTACTCACCACCACTACTCACCACTACTACTCACCACCACTACTCACCACTACTCACCACTACTACTCACCACCACTACTCACCACTACTCACCACCACTACTCACCACCACTACTCACCACTACTCACCACTACTACTCACCACTACTCACCACTACTACTCACCACCACTACTCACCACTACTCACCACTACTACTCACCACCACTACTCACCACTACTCAACACGACTCAACACTGTCTTTCACCGTGATTCTCCTTCTGTGTGTCTCACTGTGTGTCTCTGTGTGTCTCCCTGTGTCTCCCTGCCACGTTCCCGTGTCTCCACGTGTCTACCTGGACTGACTGGTCTCCGTGCTCTGTGAGATGTGCTCTGGGCTCTGTGTCTCACTGTGTGTCTCACTGTGTGTCTCTGTGTGTCTCTGTGTGTGTCTCTGTGTGTGTCTCACTGTGTGTCTCTGTGTGTCTCTGTGTGTGTCTCTGTGTGTCTCTGTGTGTCTCTGTCCCAGCCACGTTCCCGTGTCTGCACGTGTCCCCGTGGAGCGAGTGGTCTCCGTGCTCGGTGAGCTGTGCTCTGGGCTCCCGCTCGCGGGTCCGCGTGTCGCGTCTCCCCGCCGACTCGGCGTGTCCACAAGTCGACAGCGAAGAGACCGAGAAGTGCATGATGCCCGAGTGCCGTAAGTAGCAGCAGCAGCATCATCATCAGCAGTAGCAGCATCAGTAGTAGTAGCAGCAGTAGCATCATCAGCAGCAGCAGCATCATCAGTAGTAGTAGCAGCAGTAGTAGTAGTAGCATCAGTAGTAGTAGCATCAGCAGCAGCAGTAGTAGCAGTAGTAGTAGCATCAGCAGCAGTAGTAGCATCAGTAGTAGTAGCATCAGCAGCAGCATCATCAGCAGCAGCATCAGTAGCAGCAGCAGCAGCATCATCAGCAGCAGCAGCATCAGTAGTAGCAGCAGTAGTAGCATCATCAGCAGCAGCAGCATCATCAGCAGCAGCAGCATCAGCAGCATCAGTAGTAGCATCAGTAGTAGCATCAGCAGCAGCATCATCAGCAGCAGCAGCATCATCAGCAGCAGCAGCATCAGCAGCATCAGTAGTAGCATCAGTAGTAGCATCAGTAGTAGCATCATCAGCAGCAGCAGCATCAGTAGTAGCAGTAGCAGCATCAGTAGTAGCATCAGTAGTAGCATCAGTAGTAGCATCAGTAGTAGCAGCATCAGTAGCAGCATCAGCAGCATCAGCAGCAGCATCAGCAGCAGCAGCATCAGTAGCAGCAGCAGCAGCAGCATCAGTAGCAGCATCAGTAGTAGCAGCACCATCGGCATCAGCATCAGTAGCAGCAGCAGCATCAGTAGCATCAGCAGCAGCAGCATCACCATCATCATCAGCAGCAGCAGCACCAACATCAGCACCATCATCATCAGCAGCAGCAGCACCAACATCAGCACCATCATCATCAGCAGCAGCAGCACCAACATCAGCACCATCATCATCAGCAGCAGCACCATCAGCAGCAGCATCATCAGCAGCATCATCAGCAGCATCAGCATCAGCAGCATCATCTGTGTCTGTGTCTCTGTATCTGTGTCCGTGTCTCTGTGTTTCTGTCTCAAGTCTCCGTGTCTCCCCAGCGGTGGACTGCCAGGTTTCTCTGTGTCTCTGTGTGTCTGTGTCTCACTCTGTCTCTGTGTGTCTGTGTCTCACTCTGTCTCTGTGTCGCTGTGTCTCACTGTGTGTCTGTGTCTCACTCTGTCTCTGTGTCTCTGTGTCTCACTGTGTCTCTGTGTCTCACTCTGTCTCTGTGTCTCTGTGTCTCACTCTGTCTCTGTGTCTCTGTGTCTCACTGTGTGTCTGTGTCTCTGTGTCTCTGTGTCTCTGTGTCTCACTCTGTCTCTGTGTCTCTGTGTCTCTGTGTCTCACTCTGTCTCTGTGTGTCTGTGTCTCACTCTGTCTCTGTGTCTCACTCTGTCTCTGTGTCTCTGTGTCTCACTCTGTCTCTGTGTCTCTGTGTCTCACTGTGTGTCTGTGTCTCTGTGTCTCTGTGTCTCTGTGTCTCTGTGTCTCACTCTGTCTCTGTGTCTCTGTGTCTCTGTGTCTCACTCTGTCTCTGTGTCTCACTCTGTCTCTGTGTCTCACTCTGTCTCTGTGTCTCTGTGTCTCACTCTGTCTCTGTGTCTCTGTGTCTCTGTGTCTCACTGTGTGTCTGTGTCTCTGTGTCTCACTGTGTCTGTGTCTCACTCTGTCTCTGTGTGTCTGTGTCTCACTCTGTCTCTGTGTGTCTGTGTCTCACTCTGTCTCTGTGTCTCTGTGTCTCACTCTGTCTCTGTGTCTCACTCTGTCTCTGTGTCTCACTCTGTCTCTGTGTCTCTGTGTCTCACTCTGTCTCTGTGTCTCTGTGTCTCTGTGTCTCACTGTGTGTCTGTGTCTCTGTGTCTCACTCTGTCTCTGTGTCTCTGTGTCTCACTCTGTCTCTGTGTCTCTGTGTCTCACTGTGTGTCTGTGTCTCTGTGTCTCACTCTGTCTCTGTGTCTCTGTGTCTCACTCTGTCTCTGTGTCTCTGTGTCTCACTGTGTGTCTGTGTCTCACTCTGTCTCTGTGTGTCTGTGTCTCACTCTGTCTCTGTGTCTCTGTGTCTCACTGTGTGTCTGTGTCTCTGTGTCTCACTGTGTGTCTGTGTCTCACTCTGTCTCTGTGTCTCTGTGTCTCACTCTGTCTCTGTGTGTCTGTGTCTCACTCTGTCTCTGTGTCTCTGTGTCTCACTCTGTCTCTGTGTCTCTGTGTCTCACTCTGTCTCTGTGTCTCCGTGTCTCACTGTGTGTCTGTGTCTCACTCTGTTTCTGTATCTCCGTGTCTCTGTCTCCGTGTCTCACTCTGTCTCTGTGTCTCTGTGTCTCTGTGTCTCTGTGACTCACTCTGTGTCTCTGTCTCTGTGTCTCACTCTGTGTCTCTGTGTCTCTGTGTCTCTGTCTCTGTGTCTCTGTGTCTCTGTCTCTGTGTCTCTGTGTCTCTGTGACTCACTCTGTGTCTCTGTCTCTGTGTCTCTGTGTCTCACTCTGTGTCTCTGTCTCTGTGTCTCTGTCTCTGTGTCTCTGTCTCACTCTGTTTCTATATCTCCGTGTCTCTGTCTCCGTGTCTCACTCTGTCTCTGTGTCTCTGTGTCTCTGTGTCTCACTCTGTGTCTCTGTCTCTGTGTCTCTGTGTCTCACTCTGTGTCTCTGTCTCTGTGTCTCTTTGTCTCACTCTGTGTCTCTGTGTCTCTGTCTCTGTGTCTCTGTGTCTCACTCTGTTTTTTGTATCTCCGTGTCTCTGTCTCCATGTCTCACTCTGTCTCTGTGTCTCCGTGTCTCTGTCTCAGTGTTTCACTGTGTGTCTGTGTCTCCATGTCTCTGTCTCCGTGTCTCTGTGTCTCTGTGTCTCACTCTGTCTCTGTGTCTCTGTGTCTCACTCTGTCTCCGTGTCTCACTGTATGTCTGTGTCTCCGTGTCTCTCCAGCGGTGGACTGTCACGTGTCTCCGTGGTCCGCGTGGTCTCCGTGCAGCGTGTCGTGCGAACGCGGTGTCTCACTCTGTCTCTGTGTCTCTCTGTGTCTCACTCTGTCTCTGTGTCTCCGTGTCTCCGTGTCTCCCCAGCGGTGGACTGCCAGGTGTCTCCGTGGTCCGCGTGGTCTCCGTGCAGCGTGTCGTGTGGTCGCGGTGTCTCCCTGCGGACGCGTCTCGTGGAGACAGAGCCGCGATTCCACGGAGCGCCGTGTCCCCAACTCCGCGAAGACAAACGATGCCGGGAGAGACGCTGCAGGACACGGCCGGCGGAGACACGGAGACACCGCGTGGTGGACACGGGGAGAGAGACACGGGGATAGAGACACGGGGAGAGAGACACGGAGAGACACGGGGAGAGAGACACGGGGATAGAGACACGGGGAGAGAGACACGGAGAGACACGGGGAGAGAGACACGGGGAGAGAGACACGGGGATAGAGACACGGGGGGGAGAGAGACACGGGGGGAGGGAGACACGGGGAGAGAGACACGGGGAGAGAGACACGGGGAGAGAGACACGGGGAGAGAGACACGGAGAGAGAGACACGGGGATAGAGACACGGGGAGAGAGACACGGGGAGAGAGACACGGGGAAAGAGAGACACAGGGAGAGACACGGGGAGAGACACGGGGAGACACGGGGAGAGAGACACGGGGAGACACGGGGAGAGAGACACGGGGATGGAGACACGGGGAGAGAGACACGGGGAGACACGGGGAGAGAGACACGGGGATGGAGACACGGGGAGAGACACGGGGAAAGACACGGGGAGAGAGACAAGGGGGAGGGAGACACGGGGAACTCGTCCAGTGGTCCAGACTGTTGTTATGATGTCATGTAGGGCAGTCTGTGCACAAACGCCACCCTCCCTCAGCTTTTCGCTTGGGAGATCATCTCTGCCCGGTGCCTTTCCTGGTCTCAGACTCTGGATCGCCTTCAGTACTTCCTCAACAGCTGGCACCTCAGCCAGCCACTCACAGGGGGTGACTTCTTCCAATATTTGAGGCACCGCAGCCTCAGCAGGGTCATCCCCACTTTGTCCCACGATGTTTTCCAGGCTGAGGGATTTCACCTCCCCCAGGACTTCACAGAAATGCTCAGCAATCGGAGATTGGATCACCGTTTTTCCCCATAATGACGGTAATAGGTGTGGCGCTGCAGGTTAGTTTTTTGATGGAGTTAAATGGGGATTTGTGATTGCGGGCCATTGAGACAGACTCCATCTCCTCAGCAACCCGCGACCACCACCCATCCTTGCAGCACCTCACGGCTCTCCGAACCTCCGAGCGAAGGCTGCGGTAAACCTCCTCATTCTCTGACGTGGGATGCTGTAGACGATGAGAGTGGGCCTGTCGCTTTTTCTCAGCCAGTCTGAACACCTCCTCTGTCAGCCAGGGTCTCTGGGGAGGTCTGGACCGCGTACCCAAAGCAGCCATTGCAGCTGCATGAGTCACAGTCTTAAACCTCGCCCATTTACCCTCGACATCAGGTGGAGTGGGGGACGATGCCAACCCCAGCTGCAAGCGATGATGAAATTCTCGCTTTCAACTTTCATCAGCTAGCTGAGACCAGGCCACTATGGGTTTTTATGGGGTCCTGGGTATACACCCACCACCGGAGTGGAAGAATGGCAGGCGCATCTTACAGATGACAAGTCGATGGTCAGAGGGCAGATCAGCTCCACGGTAGGTTCTGGTGTCAAGGACATGGGCTCGCATCCGCTGGTCCGTGACTATGTAGTCCAGCAGATGTTCTTGCTTGGACCCGGCATGCATCCATGATGTGGTGTGGATGCGCCGATGCCGGAACAGCGTGTTGGTAATTACAAGCCCATGGGCTGCACAAAATCTAGCAACCTCCTGCCGTTATTATTGAGCTGATCTGGCCCATGCCTTCCAATCACTCCAGACCAGGTGCCAGCATCGTGACCAACTCGGGCATTGAAGTCACCCAACAAGATGACTCTGTCCCGAGTGGTCACTTTAGCCAGCACCTGTGACAGGTCATAGAAGGCATCTGACTCATCGGCCTTGCCTGCATCCCTCCACGGATGTTCGTCTTCGGTGGGGGCATAAGTAGCCACGACCACCACTCCTCGCCTCCGGTTGATGGGAAGGCGAGCCCAAAGTATCCTGGGGCTTACAGCTTCCCACACCTCACCGCCACGCTCCCACGCCCCTTCATTCTTTTGTTCAGAAGAAGAGCCACTCCCTGTTGTTTGGCAGTCTCTTGCCCTGAGTAGAGGACTGTCCACCCCTCATGGTTGCAGGAGCCAGAGCCGGTCCACCGGACCTCCTGAATGCCACAGAGATCCAGGCGGTACCGGTCCAGCTCCCGACAGAGGAGTGGCAGCCTCTCCTCCGCAGTGAGCGTTCCAACATTCCACGTGGCCACACGCAGTGGTTTTTTGTTGTTTCTGGAGGAGCCCCGAGGGTGAAGATTCAATCTCCTGGCTCTGCCAATTGGGGTTTGGCCAGGAGACGTCACAGACGCCACAAGCTTATTAGATATTTCAGTCGTGGTTTAGTGCTAACTAATTGAAGGTGGAGGGGTTACCAGCCCCTCGCACCCACCCAGAGCCCCTGTTTAGCCACTGTGGTGGTCACAGACGCCGTGAGGGGAGAGGCCAATGGGCATTGGCCCTCCCCCCATAGCATTGTCCACGACAGTGTTGCCCGTCCGGCACCACGAGGAGGTAGGGGGTTGTTTTAGACACAGACACACACAGACACACGCACAGACACAAAGACAAAGATCCCCCGTGTAGCCTTAACAGACTGTAGGGGCAAGTGCTGTTAGCGAGCACCTATGAAGGCCGGAACGGTACACGAGGGGGTGGGTGGCCAGCACCACGCCCGACCGCCTTTGTCTCCCCAGTGGCGATGTTTACTACACACCACACCAGGTACTCATTTGAGGCTGAGTCGACCTAGGGGAGGCCCGGGACCGGTTCAGATAATCGTCACTGTTGGTGTTGGCCGTGAGCGGGAATCGAACTCGTGTCGCTGGGTTCGTAGCACAGCGTAGCGCTAACCACTACACCCACCGCTCCTCACACTGATACACACACACAGACACACATACACACACACACACAGACACACACACAGTCACACACAGACACACAGACAGACACACACAGACACACACACAGACACACACAGACACACACACACAGACACACACAGTCACACACAGACACACACTCACACTGATACACAGACACACACAGACACACAGACACACGCAGACACACACAGACACACACACACAGACCGTGTGCAGTGTAGATTGTTAAGCAGCAACATGTGTTTAGATTCCTCTGCTGCTGATCTAAGTTAACATCGTTATCATCGTAAGTTACCATCATCTAAAGTTATCATCATTATCATCTTAAGTTACCATCATACTCCATCGCAAGTTACCATGGTAATATTTACTTTTTAATCAACTCTAAGCGGACAGTTGTGACCGTTAAATATAAGAGATGATTTATCTAAAACCACTCTGTGCCTCTGTTGTTGTTGTTCTTGAGATGTTTCATGACGTTTTACATCTCTCTGAGACACACTGAGTGACACACACACACTGAGTGACACACTCACTCACTCACACACTCACTCACAAACTCACACACTCACACACACTTACTCACACACTCACACACACACTCACTCTCACTCACACAGACTCACACACTCACACACCCACGCACACTCACACACTCACGCACACACTCACTCACAAACTCACTCACACATTCACTGAAATACACACTCACTCACTCAAACACACACACACACTGAGTGACACACACACTGACACACACTCACACACACACTCACTCACACACTCACTCACACAGACGCACACACACACTTACTCACACTCACACACACGCACACTGAGTGACACACACATACTGAGTGACACACAACACTGAGTGACACACACACACTGAGTGACACACACACACACTGAGTGACACACACACACTGAGTGACACACACACACACACTGAGTGACACACACTCACACACTCACTCACACTGAGTGACACACACACACTGGAGTGACACACACACACAGAGTGACACACACACACACTGAAAACACATCACAGTTTCAGCCAAGGACACGTGTGGGTGAGTGGGTGGGTGGGTGAGTAAGTGAGTGTGTGAGTGAGTAGGTGAGTGTGTGAGTGAGTAGGTGAGTTAGTGGGTGAGTGAGTGGGTGAGTGAGTGGTGGGTGTGTGAGTAGGTGAGTGTGTGGGTGAGTGGATGGGTGGGTGGGTGTGTGAGTAGGTGAGTGTGTGGGTGAGTGGGTGGGTGTGTGAGTAGGTGAGTGTGTGGGTGGGTGAGTGGGTGAGTGGGTGGGTGTGTGAGTAGGTGAGTGTGTGGGTGAGTGGGTGGGTGAGTGGGTGGGTGGGTCGGTGAGTGGGTGAGTGGGTGGGTGTGTGAGTAGGTGAGTGTGTGGGTGAGTGGATGGGTGGGTGGGTGTGTGAGTAGGTGAGTGTGTGGGTGAGTGGGTGGGTGAGTGGGTGGGTGAGTGGGTGGGTGTGTGAGTAGGTGAGTGTGTGGGTGAGTGGGTGGGTGAGTGGGTGAGTGGGTGGGTGTGTGAGTAGGTGAGTGTGTGGGTGAGTGGGTGGGTGAATGCGTGGGTGGGTGAGTGGGTGGGTGAATGAGTGAGTGGGAGGGTGAATGAGTGGGTGGGTGGGTGGGTGGTGAGTGAGTGAGTGGGTGGATGGGTGAGTGAGTGGGTGGGTGAATGAGTGGGTGGGTGAGTGGGTGAGTGAGTGGGTGGGTGAATGAGTGAGTGGGTGGGTGAATGAGTGGGTGGGTGGGTGAATGAGTGGGTGAATGGGTGGGTGGGTGAGTGGGTGGGTGGGGTGAGTGAGTAGATATTGGGTGGGTGAGTTGGTGAGTGAGTGGACGAGTGGGTGAGTGGGGGAGTGAGTTCGTGTGTGAGTGAGTAGATATTGGGTGAGTATGGAAGTGAGTGTGTTTGTGTGTGTGTCTGTGTGTGTGTGAGTCTGTGTGTATCTGTGTGTGTCTGTATCTGTGTGTGTGTCTGTGTGTGTGTGAGTCTGTGTGTGTCTGTGTGTCTGTGTGTGTGTGTGTGAGTGAGTCTGTGTGTGTGTGTCTGTGTGTGTGTCTGTGTGTGTGTGTGTGAATGAGTCTGTCTGTGTGTGTGAGTATGTGTGTGTGTGTCTGTGTGTGTCTGTGTGTCTGTGTGTGAGTGTGTGAGTGTGTGTCTGTGTGTGTGTCTGTGTGTGTGTATGTGTGTGTGTCTTTGTGTGTGTGTGTCTGTGTGTCTGTGTGTGAGTGTGTGTCTGTGTGTGTGTCTTTGTGTGTGTGTCTGTGTGTGCGAGTGAGTGAGTTCGTGTGTGAGTGTCCGGCAAAACAACCCCCTACCTCCTCGTGGTGCCGGGTGGTGCCGTCGGGGGAGGGCCAACTGAGATTGGCCTCTTCCCTCATGGCGTTTGTAACCCAACGGGGGCTCTGGACGGGTACGAGGGGCTGATAACCTCTCGACCTTCAATGAATCACCACTAAACCACGTTTTATTAATATAAATAAGCTTGTGCCGGAGGCCCCGGGGTGACAGGCGTCTGTGACGTCTCCTGGCCAAACCCCATTTGGCGGAGCCAGGAGACTGAATCTTCACCCTCGGGGCTCCTCCAGAAACAACGAAAAGCCACTTCGTGTGGCCACGTGGAATGTTCGAACGCTCACTGCGGAGAGAGGCTGCCACTCCTTTGTCGGGAGCTGGACCGGTACCGCCTGGATCTCTGTGGCATTCAGGAGGTCCGGTGGACCGGCTCTGGCTCCTGCCACCATGAAGGGTGGACAGTCCTCTACTCGGGGCAGAAGACCGCCAAACAACAGGGAGTGGCTCTTCTTCTGAACAAAAGAATGAAGGGGGCGTGGGAGCGTGGCGGTGAGGTGTGGGAAGCTGTAAGCCCCAGGCTACTTTGGGCTCGCCTTCCCATCAAACCGGAGGCGAGGAGTGGTGGTCGTGGTTATTTATGAAGTGCCATCTGTTGAGGAAGTACTGAAGGCGATCCGGAGTCTGAGACCAGGAAAGGCACCGGGCAGAGAAGATCCCCCAAGCGAAATGCTGAGGGAGGGTGGCGTTTGTGCACAGACTGCCCTATATGACATCATAACAACAGTCTGGACCACTGGACGGGTTCCACAGGATTGGAAGGATGCCCTGGTGGTCCCCCTCTTTAAGAAGGGGGACCGCACAGACTGTAACAACTACAGGGGCATCTCACTCCTCAGTCCTGGCAAGGATTATTCAACATCGCATTGCCAGGCACGCTGAGGAGAGGCTTGCGGAGCCCCAATGCGGTTTCAGGAAAGGGCGGTC
This sequence comes from Lethenteron camtschaticum, assembly GCA_018977245.1. Lineage (NCBI taxonomy): Eukaryota > Metazoa > Chordata > Hyperoartia > Petromyzontiformes > Petromyzontidae > Lethenteron > Lethenteron camtschaticum. Next base: position 11,109 of record WFAB01003029.1, on the reverse strand, counting down.
CTGCACAGATGCCATATTTTATGTCCGTCTGCTACAGCAGAGGTGTAGGGAATTCCAACAAGACCTACATCTCTGCTTTATTGACCTGGTCAAGGCCTATGATACCATCAGTAGGACTGGGCTCTGGGTTGTTCTTCGTGCTTTCTGAGTCCCTCACCCTCTGCTCACGATCATTAAGGACCTTCATGATGGTGAGCGGGCCCGGGTAAAACTACGTGGCCGGGAGTCTGAGCCATTCCCTGTTCACCTTGGGGTGCGACAGGGATGTCCTCTGGCTCCCACATCATTTAACATCCATTTTGACTGTGTAGTTCGTGAAGCCTTCAATAGCTGTAAAGGGGGAATCTCCATCTGGTACAGATAGGATGGGAGGCTGATCGATGCCCGGGTGCGATCAAGGGATGGCTCCCTATTGGTCAATCACGTCATGTATGCCGATGATTTGGTAATAGCTGCTCATTCAGAAGAGGAGTTGGAGGCGCTGCTGCTGAAATTGGAGCTTGACACTAAGAGGTGGGGCCTTACAATCAGCCCTACCAAAACTAAACATCTGCCTGGGTATTTGTATTATCGGACACTCCACCCCCACAACTCCCAATTGGTGATAGGGCAGTTGTGGAGAGAGTGGAGAGTTTCCCATACATGGGCAGTGTGCTCATGACCGGCTATGGTTTGACAGCAGAGGTCTCACTCCGAATCAGTCGAGCGGCAATATCTTTTCATCGGTTGCGTAACGTGGACCCCCCTAATGAAACATCTTCAACAGTTAGAAACATTTAGGCTGGCCTGCCTACGATCCATCCTGGGTTTAACCAGGCTGGATTGTGTGAGGAGCTCACAAATCCTTGAAAGATCTGGGCAAAGTCCCATCGGTGAGCTCCTCCGGCAGGCAAGGCTGCGTTGGCTGGGTCATGTAGCCTGCATGCCCAGCCACCGCATGCCTAAACAGCTTTTGTTCGGCCGGATCGAGGGGGCTAAACGGGCGCGGCACGGGCTAGAGAAGAGATGGAGTGATGTGGTACAGGAGGACGTGGAGCTGAGTGGACTTGCCGATGACCGGTACCAGCGGTGTCAAGATCGGCCTCTGTGGAGGAGGCTCGTGAAGGACGCTACTGGGCAGTTGGAGGCAGTCGCCCTCCATCAACAACGGAGGGCGGAGGAGCGACGCTCACAACAACGAGCGGAGCGCCGGGTGGCTAAAGCATAGCAAGTTGGCAAGTAGGGGGTACAGGTGGTGCATCAGCCAGTCATCTCAGTCAGTCGACCCGTGGCACCTGCTGGGTCTGCCCGTGACCTCCTGCCAGCGGGCGTTCGACACTTCACGTGATAGCCTCAAGGTGCACTTGGCCTGGCGTGCACCTAGCCTCCACAGTGAGTGAGTGGGTGAGTGAGTGAGTGAGTCGGTGAGTGGGTGAGTGAGTGAGTGGGTGAGTGGGTGAGTGGTGGGTGAGTGAGTGAGTGAGTGGGTGAGTGAGTGGGTGGGTGAGTGAGTGGGTGAGTGAGTGGGTGAGTGAGTGGGTGAGTGAGTGGGTGAGTGGTGAGTGGTGAGTGAGTGGGTGAGTGAGTGAGTGGGTGGGTGAGTGAGTGGGTGAGTGAGTGTGAGGTGAGTGAGTGGGTGAGTGGGTGAGTGGGTGAGTGGGTGGGTGAGTGGGTGGGTGAGTGAGTGGGTGAGTGAGTGAGTGGGTGAGTGAGTGGGTGAGTGAGTGGGGTGGGTGAGTGAGTGAGTGAGTGAGTGGGTGAGTGAGTGAGTGGGTGAGTGAGTAAGTGAGTGAGTGAGTGGGTGGGTGAGTGAGTGGGTGAGTGAGTCTGTGTACATGTGAGTAAAGTGGGTGAGTGATTCTGTGTGTGAGTGAGTGAGTCTGGGTGTGAGTGGGTGAGTCTGGGTGTGAGTGGTGAGTGAGTGGGGGAGAGAGTGAATGAGTCGTGGGTGAGTGGGAGAGTGGGTGGGTGAGTGAATAGATGATTGGGTGAGTGAGTTACTGAGTGAGTGACTGAGTGAGCGACTGAGCGAGTGACTTGGTGAGTGACTGAGTGAGCGACTGAGTGAGTGAGTGAGTGACTGAGTGAGTGACTGAGTGAGTGATGATAGTGAGTGACTGAGTGAGTAACTGAGTGAGTGACTGAGTGACTGGAGTGAGTGACTGAGCGAGTGACTGAGTGAGTGACTGAGCGAGTGACTTGGTGAGTGACTGAGTGAGCGACTGAGCGAGTGAGTGAGTGACTGAGTGAGTGACTGAGCGGAGTGACTGAGCGAGTGACTGAGTGAGTAACTGAGTGAGCGACTGAGTGAGTGACTGAGTGAGTGACTGGGTGAATCACTGGGTGAGTGACTGGGTGAGTGACTGAGCGAGTGAGTGAGTGACTGAGTGAGCGACTGAGTGAGTGACTAAGTAAGTGACTGGGTGAGTGACTGAGTGAGTGACTGAGTGAGTGAGTGGCTATGCCATGGGCCATACCTTAATAGGCGCCGCGTTTCGCTCCCAGCACTCTGGCCCCCTCAGCTCGCCTGGGTTACCCCGGGGACTTTATCTGTGTCTGTGTTTACGGGTCTGTCTGTCCATTTGCGCGCGACACTTCCAACAATTTTAATTGATGGAAGTGTTTGAGTGGGTGAGTGGGTGGATGGGTGAGTGGTTGAGTGGGTGGGTGGGTGAGAGGGCAGGTGAGTGGATGGGTGAGTGGTTGGGTGGTGAGTGGAGTGGGTGAGTGGGTGGGTGAGAGGGCGGGTGAGTGGATGGGTGAGTGGTTGGGTGAGTGGGTGAGTGAGTGAGTGGGTGAGGGGTGAGTGGCTAAGTGGGTGAGTGGGTGGGTGAGTGGTTGAGTGAGTGGGTGAGTGGCTGAGTGGGTGAGTGGATGGGTGAGTAGTTGGGTGAGTGGGTGGGTGAGTGAGTGGGTGAGGGGGTGAGTGGCTGAGTGGGTGAGTGGATGGGTGAGTGTTGAGTGAGTGGGTGAGTGGCTGAGTGGGTGAGTGGATGGGTGAGTGGTTGGGTGAGTGGTTGGGTGGGTGAGTGGTTGGGTGAGTGGATGGGTGAGTGGTTGGGTGAGCGGTTTGGTGGGTGAGTGGGTGGGTGATTGGGTGGGTGAGTGGGTGGGTGGTTGAGTGGGTGAGTGGTTGGGTGGTGGACGAGTGGTTGGGTGGGTGGGTGAGTGGGTGGGTGAGTGGCTGAGTGGGTGAGTGGATGAGTGAGTGAGTGGTTGGGTGAGTGAGTGAGTGAGTGGGTGGGTGAGTGGCTGAGTGGGTGAGTGGATGAGTGGGTGAGTGGTTGCGTGAGTGGGTGGGTGAGTGGGTGAGTGGGTGGGTGGTGGTTGGTGAGTGTGTGGGTGGTTGGGTGGGTGAGTGGGTGAGGGTTGTTGAGTGGGTGGGTGAGTGGGTGGGTGGGTGGGTGAGTGGATGAGTGGGTGAGTGGTTGGGTGAGTGGGTGGGTGAGTGGGTGAGTGGCTGAGTGGGTGAGTGGATGAGTGGGTGAGTGGATGAGTGGGTGAGTGGATGAGTGGGTGAGTGTTGGGTGAGTGGGTGGGTGAGTAGGTGAGTGGGTGGGGTGGAGTGGTTGGGTGAGTGGGTGAGTGGGTAGGTGAGTGGTTGGGTGGTTGGGTGGGTGAGTGAGTGGTTGTGTGGGTGAGTGGTTGGGTGGGTGGTTGGGTGAGTGGGTGGGTGAGTGGCTGAGTGGGTGAGTGGATGAGTGGGTTAGTGGATGAGTGGGTGAGTGGATGAGTGGGTGAGTGGTTGGGGTGAGTGGGTGGGTGAGTAGGTGAGTGGGTGGGTGAGTGGGTTGGGTTAGTGGGTGAGTGGGTAGGTGAGTGGTTGGGGTGGTGGGTGGGTGAGTGAGTGGTTGTGTGGGTGAGTGGTTGGGTGGGTGGTTGGGTGAGTGGGTGATTGTGGAAATTAAGGGAAATATGGGGGGGGGGGGGTATGTGAGATGGTGTGTGGTGTTGCACGAGGGTTTGAGTGGGTGAGTGGGTGGGGGGAGTGGGTGGGGGGGTGGGTGTGTGGGTGGGGGGCTCTGGGTTCTGTGGGGGTCTGTGGGTGGGTGTGTGGGTGGGGGGTGGGGGAGTGGGTGGGTGTGTGGGTGGGGGCTCTGGGTGTCTGTGGGGGCTGTGCTCTATAACAGAGGGGGGGGGCTACCCACAGGGCTCCAGCTGCGCCGCTCACGACTCTGGCACGGAGCTCATCATCTCGACGCAGTTCTGTGGTCAGTGGCAGCTTCTCTGTGTGTGAGTGAGTGGGTGGGTGAGTGGGTGAGTGGGTGGGTGGTGAGTGGGTGAGTGGGTGAGTGAGTGGGGTGAGTGAGTGAGTGGGTGGGTGAGTGGTGGGTGAGTGAGTGAGTGAGTGGGTGAGTGAGTGAGTGGGTGAGTGAGTGAGTGGAGTGGGTGGGTGGGTGGGTGAGTGGGTGGGTGGGTGAGTGGGTGAGTGAGTGGGTGGGTGAGTGTGTGAGTGAGTTTGTGAGTGAGTGTGTGTGTGAGTGAGTGTGTGAGTGAGTGGTGTGTCAGTGTGTGTGTCACTCAGTGTGAGTGAGTGTGTGAGTGAGTGGGTGAGTATGTGTGTGTGAGTGAGTGTGTGTGAGTGTGTGAGTGTGTGTGTCTGTATGTTAAGGCGACGTGGAGAGCGGTGGGTGTAGTGGTTAGCGCCACGCTGCACTACGAACCTGGTGACCCGGGTTCGATTCCCGCTCACGGCCAACACCAGTGGACGAGTATCTGAACCGGTCCTGGGCCTCCCCTAGGTCGACTCAGCCTTAAATGAGTACCTGGTGCTGTGTGTAGTGAACATCGCTAGCACTGGGGAGACAAAGGCGGCCGGGCGTTGTGCTGGCCACCCACTCCCTCGTATGTACTACTGCTACTCACAGCACTTGCCCCTACAGCCCTGCCAGAGGCTACCTGGGGGAGCTTTGTTTTTGGATAGGTAGTTGAACATTCAGCTCGCACAATGGAGGTGATGTGGCTCTGATTGGTGTTCGATTCACGGCTCACCCACCCACTCACCCACTCACTCACCCACCCACCCACTCACTCACTCACCAACCCACTCACTCACCCACCCACTCACCCACCCACTCACTCACCCACCCACTCACCCACTCACTCACTCACCCACCCACTCACCCACCCACCCACCCACTCACCCACTCACCTACCCACTCACCCACCCACTCAGTCACCCATCCACCCAGTCACCCACCCACTCACCCACCAACCCACTCACCCACCCACTCACGCACGCACGCACTCACCCACCCACCCACTCACCCACCCACCACTCACCCACCCACCCACTCACCCACCAACTCACTCACCCACCCAGTCACCCACCCACCCAGTCACTCACCCAATCACTCACCCACCCACTCACCCATCCACTCACCCACTCACTCACCCACTCACTCACTCACCCACTCACTCACCCATTCACTCACTCCCCCACCACTCACCCACCCACTCACTCACCCACCACCCACTCACCCACCCACCCACTCACCCACCCACTCACCCAACCACTCACTCAACCACTCACCCGCCCACTCACCCACCCACCCAACCATCCACTCACCCATCCACTCACCCACCCACTCACCCACCGATCCACCTCCTGTAGACCGGGCGAGGTAGTCAACATCTCCTAGCCACACACAAATAGACAGCAGCAGACGTCGTCAGGGTCGGGATGGAACCCACGACCTCCTGTAGACCAGGCGACGTAGTTAACGTCTCATAGGGCCCGTGATGGAACCCACCACCTCCTGTAGACCGGGCGAGGTAGTCAACATCTCACAGGGTCTGTGATGGAACCCACGACCTCCTGTAGACCGGGCGAGGTAGTCAACATCTCACAGGGTCTGTGATGGAACCCACGACCTCCTGTAGACCGGGCGAGGTAGTCAACATCTCACAGGGTCTGTGATGGAACCCACGACCTCCTGTAGACCGGGCGAGGTAGTCAACATCTCATAGGGCCCGTGATGGAACCCACGACCTCCTGTAGACCAGGCGAGGTAGTCAACATCTCACAGGGTCTGTGATGGAACCCACGACCTCCTGTAGACCGGCGAGGTAGTCAACATCTCACAGGGTCTGTGATGGAACCCACGACCTCCTGTAGACCGGGCGAGGTAGTCAACATCTCACAGGGCCCGTGATGGAGCCCACAACCTCCTGTAGACTGGGCGAGGTAGTCAACATCTCAAGGGCCCTGGATGGAGCCCAACGACCTCCTGTAACCGGGCGAGGTAGTCAACATCTCACAGGGTCGGGGATGGAACCCACGACCTCCTGTAGACCGGGCGAGGTAGTCAACATCTCACAGGGTCTGGATGAACCCACGACCTCCTGTAGACCGGGCGAGGTAGTCAACATCTCCCAGGCGAGGATTGAACCCACGACGTCCTGTAGACCGGGCGAGGTAGTCAACATCTCACAGGGGTCTGTGATGGAACCCACGACCTCCTGTAGACCGGGCGAGGTAGTCAACATCTCACAGGGTCTGTGATGGAACCCACGACCTCCTGTAGACCGGGCGAGGTAGTCAACATCTCACAGGGTCGTGATGGAACACGACCCTGTAACGCGAGTAAACATCTAAGGCGTGATGGAACCCACGACCTCCTGTAACCGGGGCGAGGTTAGTCAACATCTCATAGGGCCCGTGATGGAACCCACGACCTCCTGTAGACCGGGCGAGGTAGTCAACATCTCACAGGGCCCGTGATGGAGCCCACGACCTCCTGTAGACCGGGCGAGGTAGTCAACATCTCACAGGGCCCGTGATGGAGCCCACGACCTCCTGTAGACCGGGCGAGGTAGTCAACATCTCACAGGGTCCGTGATGGAACCCATGACCTCCTGTAGACCGGGCGAGGTAGTTAACATCTCACAGGGTCTGTGATGGAACCCATGACCTCCTGTAGACCGGGCGAGGTAGTCAACATCTCACAGGGCCCGTGATGGAGCCCACGACCTCCTGTAGACCGGGCGAGGTAGTCAACATCTCACAGGTCTGTGATGGAGCCCACGACGTCCTGTAGACCGGGCGAGGTAGTCAACATCTCACAGGGTCTGTGATGGAGCCCACGACGTCTGTAGACCGGGCGAGGTAGTCAACATCTCACAGGGTCTGTGATGGAGCCCACGACGTCCTGTAGACCGGGCGAGGTAGTCAACATCTCACAGGGTCTGTGATGGAACCCACGACCTCCTGTAGACCGGGCGAGGTAGTCAACACCTCCGGGCTCTGACTAAGAGTGATGATCTCTGCAGGAACCACCGGCGATGTCTGAGGAAGAAGTCTACGATGAAGAGGAGGAGGTAGCGGAGTGAGTAGCAACATCAGCATTGTCATAAGCATCACCATCAGCATCATCATCAGCTGCATCATCAGCAGATCATCATCACCATCATCAGCATCATCATCACCATCATCAGCATCATCAGCATCACCATCATCATCATCGTCATCATCATCATCATCGTCGCCATCATCATCATCAACATCATCATCATCACCATCACCATCATCACCATCATTGTCGTCATCGTCATCATCATCATCATCACCATCATCACCATCATCACACCATCATCACATCACCACCATCACCACCATCATCATCCACCACCATCCATCATCACCATCATCACCATCATCACCATCATCATCACCATCATCACCATCATCACCATCACCACCATCACCACCATCACCACCATCGTCATCACCATCAGCGTCACCATCATCACCATCATCACCATCATCACCATCACCATCATCACCATCACCACCATCACCACCATCACCACCATCACCATCACCATAATCGTCATCGTCATCACCATCAGCGTCACCATCATTACCATCATCACATCATCACCATCATCATCACCATCACCACCATCACCACCATCACCACCATCACCATCATCACCATCACCATAATCGTCATCGTCATCACCATCAGCGTCACCATCATTACCATCATCACCATCATCACCATCATCACCATCATCATCACCATCACCATCATCACCATCACCACCATCACCACCATCATCACCATCACCACCATCACCATCACCATAATCTCATCTCATCACCATCAGCGTCACCATCATTACCATCATCACCATCATCACCATCATCACCATCATCACCACAATCACCACCATCACCATCACCACCATCACCACCATCACCACCATCACCACCATCATCAGCATCATCATCAGCATCATCATCAGCATCATCATCACCATCATCACCATCATCATCATCACCATCATCACCACCATCATCACCATCATCATCACCACCATCATCATCACCATCATCATCATCAGCATCATCATCATCATCACCATCATCACCACCATCATCATCACCACCATCATCACCATCATCATCACCATCATCACCATCATCACCATCATCATCACCATCATCACCATCATCACCATCACCATCACCATAATCGTCATCGTCATCACCATCAGCGTCACCATCATCACCATCATCACCATCATCACCATCATCACCACAATCACCATCACCACCATCACCACCATCACCACCATCACCATCATCACCACCATCATCAGCATCATCATCAGCATCATCATCATCATCACCATCATCATCATCACCATCATCACCACCATCATCACCATCATCATCACCACCATCATCATCACCATCATCATCATCAGCATCATCATCATCATCACCATCATCACCACCATCATCACCACCATCACCACCATCACCATCATCACCACCATCATCAGCATCATCATCAGCATCATCATCATCAGCATCATCATCATCATCACCATCATCACCATAATCGTCACCATCGTCATCACCATCAGCGTCACCACGAACCCCCTGCGTAGAAACAGCCACGTCGTCACCACAGTAACCATGGCGATCATCACCACAGTAACCATGGCGATCATCACCACCAGTAACCATGGCGATCATCACCACGGCCGCTCTGGTCTCCATGGTAACCAGGTCCTCACCTCGTGTGTGTTGCAGGAGGAGGAAGGTGAGACCACGTGACCCTCCGTCTGTGTGTGTATCCGTGTGTGTCTGTGTGTGTGTCTGTGTGTCTGTGTGTGTGTGTGTCTGTGTGTGTGACTCTGTGTGTGTCTGTGTGTCTGTGTGTGTCTGTCTGTGTGTGTGTCTGTGTGTGTGTCTGTGTGTCTGTGTGTGTATCCGTGTGTGTCTGTGTGTGTGTCTGTGTGTTCTGTGTGTGTGTATCTGTGTGGTGACTCTGTGTTGTCTGTGTGTCCGTGTGTGTCTGTGGTGTGTCCGTGTGTGTGTCTGTGTGTGTGTCTGTGTGTCTGTGTGTGTGTCTGTGTGTCTGTGTGTATGTCTGTGTGTGTGTCTGTGTGTCTGTGTGTGTGTCTGTGGTTGTCTGTGTGTCCGTATGTCTGTGTATCTGTGTGTCTGACTGTGTGTGTGGTCTGTGTGTGTCTGTCTGTGTGTGTGTCTGTGTGTCTGTCTGTGTGTCTGTGTGTGTGCGTCTCTGTGTCTGTTTGCCCGTGTGTGTGTGTGTGTCTGTGTGTGGTCTGTGTCTCTGTGTGTGTGTGTGTCTGTCCGTGTGTCTCTGTGTCTGTGGTCTGTGTGTGTGTCTGTGTGTCTGTCTGTCCGTGTGTCTGTGTGTGTGTATCTGTGTGTGTCTGTGTGTGTGTGTCTGTGTGTGTGTCTGTGTGTCTGTGTGTGTGTCTCTGTGTGTGTCCGTGGAGAGCGGTGGGTGTAGTGGTTAGCCGCTCCGCTCCGCTATGAACCTGGCGACCCGAATTCGATTCGCGCTCAATAGCCAGCACTTGCCCTACTGCCCTGCTAGAGGCTACCTGGGGGAGCTTTGTCTGTCTCTCAGCACTTGCCCCTACAGCCCTGCCAGAGGCTACCTGGGGAGCTTTGTCTGTGTGTCTGAGTGAGTGTACAATAGCCAGCACTTGCCCCTATAGCCCTGTCAGAGGCTACCTAGGATAGCTTTGTCTGTGTCTCTCAGCACTTGCCCCTACAGCCCTGCCAGGGCTACCTGGGGGAGCTTTGTCTGGTCTCTCAGCACTTGCCCTACAGCCCTGCCAGAGGCTACTTGGGAGCTTTGTCGTGTCTCTCAGCACTTGCCCCTACAGCCCTGCCAGAGGCTACCTGGGGAGCTTTGTCTGTGTCTCTCAGCACTTGCCCCTACAGCCCTGCCAGAGGCTACCTGGGGGAGCTTTGTCTCTGTAACCCAGGGGGTGCTGTGACCTTCACTTGACCTCTACACCACCACCACCCGCCTTGCACTCGGCACCGTCTCGCCCCTAGGTCCACTCAGCCGTGGAATGTCACCTTGCCTGAGTGTTTGTTAGCCGGCGACTCGGGAATGTGGAGTGGTGGGGTTGCGGTGGGGGTGGTGGTGGGGGTGGTGGTGTGGGGGTGGTGGTGATGGGGTGGTGGTGGTGATAGTGGTGGTGGTAGTGGTGGTGGTGGTAGTGGTGGTGATGGTGGTGGTGGGGGTGGTGGTGGTAATGGTGGTGATGGTGGTAATGGTGGTGGTGGGGTGGTGGTGGTGGTGTGGGGGGTGGTGGTGTGGTGGTGGTGATGGTGGTGATGGTGGTGGTGGTGATGATGATGGTGATGATGGTGATGGTGGTGATGGTGGTGGTGGTGATGGTGGTGGTGATGATGGTGATGGTGGTGATGTGATGGTGGGGGTGGTGTGGTGGTAGTGGTGGTGTGGGGGTGGTGGGGGTGGTGGTGGTGGTGATGGTGGTGTGGATGGTGGTGGTGGTGGGGTGATGGTGGTGATGGGTGATGGGGGTGATGGGGTGGTGGTGGTAATGGTACGTGTCTGTAGTGTGTAAATTTAACTCGCCCAGGAATGTTGATTGTTGTTTTCTTAGTGCAGAGCCCCTAGGGGCAAGTGCTGCCTCGTGTCCCACTCAGTCAGTCACACAGACAAAGCTCCCCAGGTAGCCTCTGGCAGGGCTGTAGGGGCAAGTGCTGAGACACACAGACACGCTCCCCAGGTAGCCTCTGGCAGGGCTGCAGGGCAAGTGCTGACAGACACAGACAAAGCTCCCCCAGGTAGCCTCTAGCAGGGCTCCTGTGCCAGGCTAGGTGCA
>WFAB01003028.1:0-22355 GCA_018977245.1 Lethenteron camtschaticum | reverse complement strand
ACCACCACCAACCACACACACCACCCCCACCACACACCACCACCCACCACCACCACCACCACCACCACGTACGTATTCACTTTCTTACTCGGGGCTAATCCGATCACAAGAGACGAGTCAGATCGTGTTGTTTGTCGCGGGCGCCCGGCGAGGTTGGCTGTGAACAATCCGAGCGGTGAGCGTGGAGGGGTCGATGTCCGAGACCGGAGACGACCTCAGAGGGGGTTCAGTTCGTGGCGTCGGGGACAGATCACTCACAGGCACAAAGACAAAGATCGCCCGTGTAGCCTGAGCACACCGTTGGGGCAAGTGCTGCTCGTCGCGAGTAGCAGCGAGAGCTATGGAGGCACACGAGGGGTGGGTTGGCAGCTTCGCACCCGGCCGCCTTTGTCTCCCCAGTGGCGGTGTTTGTACATCGCACCAGGTATTCATTTGAGGCTGAGTCGACCTAGGGGAGGCCCAGGACCGGTTCTGATGATCGTCACTGGTGGTGTTGGCCGTGAGCGGGAATCGAACTCGGGTAGCCGAATTCGAAGCGCAGCGTAGCGCTAACCACTACACCCACGGCTCCCCCCGCACCCACACTCAAACACCCACACCTCTACACACACAACAACAACCGACATTCGCCACTAAGTGGCGGTGACGTCACCACGACGCTTGTGCCAGGCCAAGTGCACCTTGAGGCCACGTGAAGTGTCGAACGCCCGCTGGCAGGAGGTCACGGGGCAGACCCAGCAGGTGCCACGGGTCGACTGACTGAGATGACCGAGACGACTGGCTGATGCACCACCTGTGCCCCCTACTGTACCAACTTGCTGTGCTTTAGCCACCCGGAACTCCGCTCGTTGTTGTGAGCGTCGCTCCTCCGCCCTCCGTTGTGGTTGGAGGGCGACTGCCTCCAACTGCCCAGTAGCGTCTTTCACGAGCCTCCTCCACAGAGGCCGATCTTGACACCGCTGGTACCAGTCATCGGCAAGTCCACTCAGCTCCACGTCCTCCTGTACCACATCACTCCATCTCTTCTCTAGCCCGTGCCGCGCCCGTTTAGCCCCCTCGATCCGGCCGAACAAAAGCTGTTTAGGCATGCGGTGGCTGGGCATGCGGGCTACATGACACAGCCAACGCAGCCTTGCCTGCCGGAGGAGCTCACCGATGGGACTTTGCCCAGATCTTTCAAGGATTTGTGAGCTCCTCACACAATCCAGCCTGGTTAAACCCAGCATGGATCGTAGGCAGGCCAGCCTAAATGTTTCCAGCCGGCGAAGATGCTCCACTAGGGGGGTCCACGTTTCGCAAGCGTAGAGAAGGGAGGGAATGACCGTGGCCGAGAAGACCTGAAGCTTCGTGCGGAGAGACAGACCAGGTAGCTTCCACACAGCGTTACGCAACCGACCAAAAGATAATGCCGCTAGACTGATTCGGAGTGAGACCTCTGCTGATAAACTGGAGCCGGTCATAAGCACACTGCCCAGGTATGGAAAACTCTCCACTCTCTCCACAACTGCCCCATCACCGATTGGGAGTTGTGGGGGTGGAGTGCCTGATGGTACATATTACCCAGGCAGGTGCTTCGTTTTGGTGGGGCTGATGGTAAGGCCCCACCTCTTAGTGGCACGCTCCAGTCTCAGCAGCAGCGTCTCCAACTCCTCTCCTCGACACACACACACCTACACACACACTCCACACACCTCTACACATACACACCTCTACACTCACACACCTCTACACACACACACCTCTACACACACACACACCTCTACACACACACCTCTACACACACCTCTACACACACACACACCTACACACACACACCTACACACACACACCTCTACACACACACACACCTCTACACACACACACACCTCTACACACACACACACACACCTCTACACACACACACACCTACACACACACACACCTCTATACACATACACACCTCTACACACACACTCCCACACACCTCTACACACACACTCACACACACCTCTACACACACACACCTACACACACACACCTACACACACACACACCTCTACACACACACACCTACACACACACACACCTACACACACACACACCTCTACACACACACTCACACACACACCTACACACACACACACACCTACACACACACACACACCTCTACACACACACACCTACACACACACACACCTACACACACACACACACCTCTACACACACACTCACACACACACCTACCACACACACCCGACCCACCACCTACTTGACGTCCACGCAACCGAACTTCGTTGCACGCGGTCAGGTCACGCGGTCAGGTCACGTGCTCTTCTCGCTGCGCCGTTCGCGCCCAGACCCGGCATCGATTAAATGATTCACTTCATCGGGGCCGGGTTCGCGTCAAATCAATTACTGACGCTCGTTAGGAGGAGACGCGGAGAGCGGCGACACCGCGGGATGGGAGGGAGGGAGGGAGGCTCCCTCTCATCGCTCTCGCTCGCCTGACACTCCACCTCCACATTACTCACGCCCCGTGTCTCCCGTGTCTCCCCTTGTTTCCCGTGTCTCCCTGTGTCTCCCCGTGTCTCCCCGTGTCTCCCTGTGTCTCCCCGTGTCTCCCCTTGTTCCCCGTGTCTCCCCGTGTCTCCCTGTGTCTCCCCGTGTCTCCCTGTGTCTCCCCGTGTCTCCCTGTGTCTCCCCGTGTCTCCCCGTGTCCCCCTGTGTCTCCCCGTGTCTCCCCGTGTCTCCCCTTGTCTCCCCGTGTCTCCCTGTATCTCCACGTGCCTCCCTGTGTCTCCCCGTGTCTCCCTGTGTCCCCCTGTGTCTCCCGTGTCTCCCTGTGTCTCCCGTGTCTCCCTGTGTCTCTCTGTGTTCTCTGGTCTCCTGTGTCTCCCTGTGTCTCCGCGTGTCTCCCTGTGTCCCCCTGTGTCTCACTGTGTCTCTCTGTGTCTCCCCGTGTCTCCGCGTGTCTCCCTGTGTCCCCCTGTGTCTCACTGTGTCTCTCTGTGTCTCCCGTGTCTCTCCGTGTCTCACTGTGTCTCTCTGTGTCTCCCTGTGTCTCCCAGTGTCCCCCTGTGTCTCCCCGTGTCCCCCTGTGTCTTACTGTGTCTCTCTGTGTCTCCCTGTGTCTCCCAGTGTCCCCTGTGTCTCCCCGTGTCTCCCCGTGTCTCCCTGTGTCTCCCCGTGTCTCCCCGTGTCCCCCTGTGTCTCCCCGTGTCTCCCCGTGTCTCCCTGTGTCTCCCGTGTCTCCTGTGTCTCCCCGTGTCCCCTGTGTCTCCCTGTGTCTCCCCGTGTCTCCCCGTGTTCCCTGTGTCTCCCTGTGTCTCCCCGTGTCTCCCTGTGTCTCCCTGTGTCTCCCCGTGTCTCCCTGTGTCGCCCCGTGTCCCCTGTGTCTCCCCGTGTCTCCCTGTGTCTCCCCGTGTCTCCCTGTGTCTCCCTGTGTCTCCCCGTGTCTCCCTGTGTCTCCCTGTGTCTCCCCGTGTCCCCCTGTGTCTCCCTGTGTCTCCCCGTGTCTCCCTGTGTCTCCCCGTGTCTCCCTGTGTCTCCCTGTGTCTCCCCGTGTCCCCCTGTGTCTCCCCGTGTCCCCCTGTGTCTCCCTGTGTCCCCCTGTATCTCCCTGTGTCTCCCCGTGTCTCTCTGTGTCTCTCTGTGTCTCCCAGTGTCTCCCTGTGTCTCACTGTGTCTCGCTGTGTCTTTCTGTCTATCTGTGTCTCCCTGTCTCTCCCCGTGTCTCCCTGTGTCTCCCTGTCTCCCCGTGTCTCCCTGTGTCTCCCTGTGTCTCTCCCAGTGTCTCCCTGTGTTTCCCTGTGTCTCCCAGTGTCTCTCCGTGTCTCCCTGTGTCTCCCTGTTGTCTTGCGTCTCCCCGTGTCTCCCTGTGTCTCCCCGTGTGTCTTTCTGTGTCTCCCTGTCTCTCCCTGTGTCTCCCCGTGTCTCCCTGTCTCTTCCTGTCTCCCTGTGTCTCCCCGTGTCTCACTGTGTCTCTCTGTGTCTCCCAGTGTTTCCCTGTGTCTCCCTGTGTCTCACTGTGTCTCCCTGTGTCTCCCTGTGTCTCCCGGTGTCTCTCTCTGTCTCCCTGTGTCTCCCAGTGTCTCCCCGTCTTTCCCCGCGTCTCTCAGTGTCTCCCAGTGTCTCCCTGTGTCTCCCAGTGTCTCCCTGTGTCTCTCAGTGTCTCCCAGTGTCTCCCTGTATATCCCTGTTTCTCCCTGTGTCTCCCAGCGTCTCCCTGTGTCTCCCAGTGTCTCTCTGTGTCTCCCTGTGTCACCCTGTGTCTTCCTGTGTCGCTCAGTGTCTCCCTGTCTCTCACTGTGTCTCTCCGTGTCTCCCTGTGTCTCCCTCTGTCTCCCTGTGTCTCTCTCTGTCTCTCTGTCTCTCCCTGTGTCTCCCTGTCTCCCTCTGTCTCCCTGTGTCTCTCTGTGTCTCCCTGTCTATCTCTGTGTCTCTCTGTGTCTCCCTGTGTCGCTCAGTGTCTCTCTGTGTCTCTCTGTGTCTCTCTGTCTCTCTCTGTGTCTCTCTGTGTCTCCTTGTCTCTCTCTGTGTCTCCCTGTCTCTCTTTGTGTCTCCATGTGTCTCGCTGTGTCTCCCTGTCTCTCTCTGTGTCTCTCTGTGTCTCCCTGTGTCTCGCTGTGTCTCGCTGTGTCTCCCTGTTTCTCCCTGTGTCTCTCTGTGTCTCCCTGTGTCTCTCTGTGTCTCCGTGTCTCCCAGTGTCTCCCTGTGTCTCTTTGTCTCCCTGTGTCTCCCTGTGTCTCTCTGTCTCCCTGTGTCTCTCTGTGTCTCCCCCTGTCTCCCAGTGTCTCCCTGTGTCTCCCCGTCTCTCTCTGTGTCTCTCTGTGTCTCCCTGTGTCTCTCTGTGTCTCCGTGACCATCCCCGAATAGACTCCTGGGGCATAATCGATTACAGATCGATTTATTCACTTATTTATTCGTCTCATTGCATCCTCTCTACCCACGCCCATCCTTCAGTCGGCAAAGCGGTGTCTGGGGCGGTGGTTCAAAAGCACACACAGCAAATAAAAACACACACACACGCACCCAACACGCCCATCATGAATCACTCTGTGTGTGTGGCCTTAAAAGAGACTTTATATATATGGCGGGCGACGTTTCTGGATAATCGCCTCTTCTTTTACGTGCTATGCAAAATGGCCCATTGGCCGAAACGTCGCTGCGGATCTATCTCGACATGCAAAGTCAAATTCCTCCCGTGTAGCCTTCACATAGTGTTGGGGCAAGTGCTGTTCGTCGCGAGTAGCACCTATGAAGGCCGGCACTGTGGCACACGAGGGGGTGGGTGGCCAACACCACGCCCGGCCGCCTTTGTCTCCCCAGTGGCGATGCCACCAGGTAACTCATTTGAGGCTGAGTCGACCTAGGGAATGCCCAGGACCGGTTAAGATGATCGTCACTGGGGGTGATGGCCGTGAGCGGGAATCGAACTCGGGTCGCCGGGTTCGTAGCGCAGCGTAGCGCTAACCACTACACTACCGTGCCCCACACAAACACTCACACACTCACACACACTCTCACACACACTCTCACACACACTCTCACACACACACACTCACTCACACACACTCTCACACACAAAGATAAAGATCCCCCGTATAGCCTTAACAGACTGTAGGGCAAGTGCTGTTAGCGAGCACCTATGAAGGCCGGAACGGTACACGAGGAGGTGGGTGGCCAGAACCACGCCCGACCGCCTTTGTCTCCCTAGTGGCGATGTTTACACACCGCACCAGGTACTCATTTGAGGCTGAGTCGACCTAGGGGAGGCCCAGGACCGGTTCAGATGATCGTCACTGGTGTTGGCCATGAGCGGGAATCAAACCCGGGTCGCCAGGTCTGTAGTGCAGCGCGCTAACCACTACACTACCGCTCCCCACACTCACTCACACACACTCACACACACTCTCACACACGCACTCACACACACTCTCACACACACACTCACTCACACACACACTCACCCACTCACTCACACACACTCACTCACACACACTCACTCACACACACACACTCACTCACACACACTCTCACACTCATACACACTCTCACACATACACACACACTCACTCACACACAAACACTCACACACTCTCACACACACTCTCACACTCACAAACACACTCACACACACTCACACACACGCACACACTCACACACTCACACACACACACTCTCACACATACACACACACTCACACACACTCACACACACACTCACACACACTCACACACTCACACACACTTACACACACACTCACACACACACACGCACACACACACTCACACATACACACGCACTCACATACACACTCACGCACTCACACACACACTCACGCACTCACACACACATTAACTCACACACACCCTCACGCTAATCCAAAGACAAATGTCCCCCGTGTAGCCTTAACATACGTGTTGGGGCAAGTGCTGTTAGTAGCGAGCAGCACCAATGAAGCCCGGCCCAGCACACGAGGGGGTGGGTGGCCAGCACCACGCCCGACCGCCTTTGTCTCCCCAGTGACGATGTTCACCACCGCCACCACTACGACTACGCGGCACAAGGCTGCTCATTTAAGGCCGAGTCCACCGAGGGGGTGCCCGGTACCGCTGCAGCTGAGCCTCACTGCTGACGGTGGCCGTGAGCGGGAGTCGAACTTGGGGGTGGCGGGTGACCTGCAGTGCGCTAACCGCTGCGCCACCGCTCTCCCGAGACGCACTCGCACACTGCAGGCAGGGCGAGAATTCGCGCTGTCGCTACAGATCAATGGGGGGGGGGAGCTGTTGTAAGATGTCACTTGCAAAACAACAAAATATCACGCTGATACTAATCCACGAAAGAACCCACGCACACAACTCTATTCCAGCCCGAATCACAGCGAAATAAAATATTTATTTAAACCCCCCGCCCCCACCCCCCCCCCCCGATCTATCGGTGCGATGAAATGAAATGTAAGAGAAATTGTGGAGTCGAGAAAAATGAAAGAAATTTAAAGGGCGGATCAATTTTGGCTGCTGCGCGTGGCAGCAGCAGCAGCAGCAGCAGCGGTGGCGTGGAGGGGGGAGCGGTGGCGCAGCAGTGAGCGCACTCCGCTGTAGTTTGAACGCCACTGACGGCGAGCATCTGAACGGCTTCTTGGGGGTCGTCCATAAATGACGTCACGCACCTAGGGGGGGGGGGGGTCAGACATTTGTGACGATGTGTGGACGAGGGGGGGGGGTTGGGGAAATGTGACCTCACATCAAAATATAGACAACACGTTCTACTGAATAAAATAGACTTTGTAATAAATGTTTTCTCCCACAACATCAGAGTGCAGCGCCACATTAAATACGCACTACAATGATGATAGTTTAAAGCGATTTGAAGCATGTTTTATTTTGGGGGGCGGGGGAAGAGCTTTGTGACGTCACATTTGAGGGGGGGGGGGTCAAAATCGTCCAAAATCTCGTGACGTCATTTATGGACGGCCTCTTGGGCCTCCCTCTAGGTCGACTCGGCCTCAAAACGAGTGCCTGTTGCGGTGTGTTAGGCATCGACACACTGGGGGAGACCAAGGCGCCGGGCACCCATCCCCTCCGCGCTGGGTGCCACAGCGCCGGCCTCCGTGAGCTGCTGCTCGCCGCGAGCAGCACTTGCCCCTGACGGCCTGTTGAAGGCTACACGGGGGACCTTTGTCTTGTTGGGGGAGGAGGAGGAGGGAGGACGGAGCGAGATTCCCGGAATAAAAGTAAGAAGAATAAAACACAGCAGGCAGTGGGGGTGGGTGGGTGGGTGGGGGCGAGAGAGAGAGGAGAGAGAGAAAATGTGAAATAACAAATGGGAGAGAGATAAGGAGGCAAACTGGAAAGTTCAGGGGCTGCTACGAGATGGGAATGTTAATGGCGGGGAGACGACGGCGGTGGTGAGGGTGGTGACGGTGGTGGCGGTGACGGTGGTGGTGGCGGTGGTGGTGGCGGTGGTGGCGGTGGTGGCGGTGGTGACGGTGGTGGTGGTGGTGACGGTGGTGGCGGTGGTGGCGGTGGTGGTGGTGACGGTGGTGGCGGTGGTGGTGGCGGTTGTGGTGGCGGTTGTGGTGGTGGTGGTGGCGGTGGTGACGGTGGCGGTGGTGACGGTGGTGGTGGTGGCGGTGGTGGTGGTGACGGTGGCGGTGGTGGCGGTGGTGGTGGTGGCGGTGGTGGTGGTGGCGGTGGTGGTGGTGACGGTGGTGGTGGCGGTGGTGGTGGTGCATGGGGGGGGGGGGCTGTGATGTGCGCGGAGCGTAGCAAGCCGGCGACGTGAATGATCAATCACGCGCTTCGTTAATCGAGACGTCGCACTCACCCCCCTCGCTCAGCTGATCGGTCACGAGAATCACTCAGCCACTCAAAAACCCGCCATTGCACACGAAGCCTCACCACCACCACCGTCACCACCACCGTCACCACCACCACCGTCACCACCACCACCGCTCACTCCACTCACGAGTCAATCGCTCGCCGCTCACTTAGCCGCTCGCTCAGCCATTCACGCACCAACTCGTTCATTTGCTCACCCGTTAATTCGCCAAATAATTTGCTAAATATTCGGCCACCCACTCACTCACTCGCCCATTCTGTCAGCCCCTCCACATGCCCACTCGCCACACATCCACCCACCACTCAAACATTACACCACCGACTCAGTGGCCCAACCAACCCACACACTCACCGACTCACCCTCCTACTCACCCACGCACCCACGACCCACCCTCCTGCCAACTCACCCACCAACCCTCCTGCCAACTCACTCACCCAGCCACCAACCCACTACCCACCCACTCACCCATCCTCCTACCCAGCCTCTCACCCACCCACTACTCACTCACCCACTCACTCATTCTCCTATCCTGTAATTCACTCACCCAGTAACCTACCCATCCATCCTCCCACTCAGCCTCTCACTTACCACTAACCCACTACCCACAATCACTCATCCTCCTACCCAATCACTCACCCACCCACTAAGCCACCCACCCATCCTCCCACTCAGCCTCTCACCCACCCATACTCTCACCCACCCATCCACACTCTCACCTACCCACTCTCACCTACCCACTCACGCCACCCACTCAATCAGTCAGAATCAATTACATTCAAACCCAGTCACGTGTATGGGAGCGAGTGGCTGTGTGAGTGGCTGTGTGAGTGGCTGGGTGAGTGGCTGGGTGAGTGGCTGTGTGAGTGGCTGGGTGAGTGGCTGGGTGAGTGGCTGTGTGAGTGGCTGGGTGAGTGGCTGGGTGAGTGGCTGGTGAGTGGCTGGGTGAGTGGCTGGGTGAGTGGCTGGGTGAGTGGCTGGGTGAGTGGTGGGTGAGTGGTGAGTGGCTGGGTAAGTGGCTGGGTGAGTGGCTGTGTGAGTGGCTGGGTGAGTGGCTGTGTGAGTGGCTGGATGAGTGGGTGGCTGGGTGAGTGGCTGTGTGAGTGGCTGGGTGAGTGGCTGGGTGAGTGGGTGAGTGAGTGGCTGTGTGAGTGGCTGGGTGAGTGGCTGGGTGAGTGGGTGAGTGAGTGGCTGTCTGAGTGGCTGTGTGAGTGGCTGGGTAAGTGGGTGAGTGAGTGGCTGGGTAAGTGGGTGAGTGAGTGGCTGGGTGAGTGGCTGGGTGAGTGGCTGGATGAGAACATCATGCACGGCGTTTGCAGATCACGCCACAGCTGCAGCATGATCAGCAGCATGATCAGCAGCATGAGCAGCATGAGCAGCATGAGCAGCATGATCAGCAGCAGCAGCATGAACATCAGCAGCAGCAACAGCAGCATGAGCAGCATGATCAGCAGCATGAGCAGCATGATCAGCATGATCAGCAGCAGCAGCATGAACATCAGCAGCAGCAACAGCAGCATGAGCAGCATGATCAGCAGCATGATCATGATCAGCAGCAGCAGCATGAACATCAGCAGCAGCAACAGCAGCATGAGCAGCATGAGCAGCATCAACATGAGCAGCAGCATCAGCTGCAGCAGCAGCAGCATGAACATCAGCAGCAGCAGCATGAGCAGCAGCAGCAGGAGCAGCATGAGCAGCAGGAGCAGCATGAGCAGCAGCAGCAGCAGCATCAGCTGCAGCAGGAGCAGCATGAGCAGCAGCAGCAGCATCAGCAGCAGCAGCAGGAGCAGCAGCAGCAGCAGCAGGAGCAGCAGCAGCAGCATCAGCAGCAGCAGCAGCATGAGCAGCAGCAGCATCAGCAGCAGCAGGAGCAGCAGCAGCAGCATGAGCAGCAGCAGCAGCATGAGCAGCAGCAGCAGCAGCAGCTGCAGCAGGAGCAGCAGCAGCAGCATGAGCAGCAGCAGCATCAGCAGCAGCAGGAGCAGCAGCAGCAGCACCAGCAGCAGCATGAGCAGCAGCAGCAGCATGAGCAGCAGCAGCAGCATGAGCAGCAGCAGCATCAGCAGCAGCAGGAGCAGCAGCATCAGCACCAGCAGCAGCATGAGCAGCAGCAGCAGCATGAGCAGCAGCAACAGCAGCAGCATCAGCTGGAGCAGGAGCAGCATGAGCAGCAGCAGCAGCATGATCAGCAGCAGCATCAGCTGCAGCATCAGCTGCAGCAGGAGCAGCATGAACATGAGCAGCAGCAGCAGGAGTAATAAGAAATGGAGGAATATTTAAAAACGTCTCTTTTTATCTGGCGTGCTCGTCCCACCGCTCGTGACGTTAACTAATGATGTAATTAATTTAGTTGCAGAGCCGCTGATACGAGCAAGTGAGCGAGATAACGAGAGAGGAAAGGGAGAGCGACAGAGGAGAGAGTGAAGAGAGAGAGGAGAGAGAGAGAGAGGGGGGGCGGGGAGAATCAGAACCACGACTGTAGATCACGGGGAGCCGCTTAATTACTCGACAGAGAGAGAGACAAAGACGGACGCGGGGGAGATTTCCCCCCCACCCCGCCCCCCACCCCCTCCCCTCTGAGTTCCCTCCACGCCGCGGCGGGCAGCGGCAGCGGCGGCTATCTCGCCGTTGCAGGAGCGCGCGGGGAGTTAATTGGAGATTTTAATTAAAATCCGTGTTCTGCTGTTCAGGAGGCGATGGCGCTGATGGGAGGAGTTCACGGCGGCAGGGAGAAGACCTTGGGGCGGGGGGGGCTAATTGTGAGAAACAGGGGGGGGGCGGGGGGATGGGAAGGGGCTTGGGGGATGGGAAGGGGCTTGGGGGATGGGGGCGGGGGGGATGGGGGCGGGGGGGATGGGGGGCGGGGGGGATGGGGGCGGGGGGGATGGGGGCGGGGAATGGGAGGGGTGGGGGGATGGGGGGGCGGGGTTATGGGGGAGGCGGGGGTTGGGGGGCGGGGGAAGAGGGGCCGGGGGGATGGGGAGGCGGGGGGGGTGAATGTCAATGGCCCGGAGGCAAGCTCTGGGCCATCGTGGAGGCGGCGGCCGTGGTGGTGGGGAGCGGTGGTGCAACGGTTAGCGCGCTGCGCTACCAACCCGCGCTGTAGAGATGTTAACTACCTCGCCTGGTCTACAGGAGGTCGTGGGTTCGACCCCGACCCTGACGCCTGCTGCTGCTGCTGTGTATGTGGAGTTTGCGTGTCTCTCTCTCTCCCTGTGGACGCGTGGATTTTTCTCCGGGTCCTCCGGTTTCTTCTCCTCCACGCTGAGAATGGACATCGCCACGCGCTTGTTTTGACTATTGTGGCTGCTGCTGCTGCTGTAAGTGTCCACGTGACGATGATGACGAGGGGCCACTCACCTACCCATCAACCAGGTCGCTTCTTCAAAAGAGCTACACAGCTCAGTGAAGCCTCACCTGGCAAATATAACAACGTCGTTTATCTTGATTTCAAGCTTTCGTGACTGCAGGGATTCATCTTCTTGGTTCTTTCGGTAAAGTCACGTGACTTTACCGAAAGAACCAAGAAGATGCTTGAAATCGCTTTAAACTATTGTCATTGTAGTGCGTATTTAATGTGGCGCTGCACTCTGATGTTGTAGGAGAAAACATTTATTACAAAGTCTATTTAACTAAGTAGAACGTGTTGTCTATATTTATTTAAAGTTGCGCATTTTGACGTGACGTCACATTTCTCAAACTCCCCCCCCCCCTCGTCACACATCGTCACAAATGTCTGACCCCCCCCCCCCCCTCGGTGCGTGACGTCATTTATGGACGGCCCTTTGGAAGGGTTTAAGAAAGTTGCCTCCAATGTTGCAACTGCCGCGCCAGGAGATCGAATCCTCCTGCAGCGTAGATACAGATTCTGGATGGGGGGGAGGATGGGGGATGGAGGAGGGGAATGGAAGACGGGGGGGATGGAGGAGGGGGGGGGTGGAGGAGGGGGGGTGGAGGGGGTGGGGTGAGGGGGTAGGGTGAGGGGGGTAGAGGGGTAGGGTGAAGGGGTAGGGGGAGGGGGTAGGGTGAGGGGTAGAGTGAGGGGGGTGAGGGGGTGGGGTGATGGGGGTGGGGTGAGGGGGGTGGGGTGAGGGGGGTGGGATGAGAGGGTAGGGTGAGGGGGGTGGGGTGGGGTGAGGGGGTGGGGTGAGGGGGTGGGGTGAGGGGGGTGGGGTGAGGGGATGGGGTGAGGGGGTCGGGTGAGAGGGTGGGGTGAGGGGGGTGGGGTGAGGGGGGTGGGGTGAGGGGGGTGGGGTGAGGGGTAGAGTGAGGGGGGTGAGGGGGGTGGGGTGAGGGGGGTGGGGTGAGGGGGGTGGGGTGAGGGGGTGGGGTGAGGGGGTGGGGTGAGGGGGGTGGGGTAGAGGGGGTAGGGTGAGGGGTAGAGTGAGGGGGTGAGGGGGGTGGGGTGAGGGGGTGGGTGAGGGGGGTGGGTGAGGGGTGGGGTGAGGGGGTGGCGTGAGGGGGGTGGGGTGAGGGGGGTGGGGTGAGGGGGTAGATGGGGTGAGTTGAGGGGTGAGGGGTAGGGTGAGGGGGGTGAGGGGGTAGAGGGTGGAGACAGGTAAGACGAGACGCGGCGCACCCAAACAAACAAACACAAAGACAAAGATGCACCGTGTAGCCTTAACAGACTGTAGGGTCAAGTGCTGTTAGCGAGTAGCAGCACCTATGAAGGCCGGCACGGCACACGAGGGGGTGGGTGGACAGCACCACCCCCGGCCGCCTTTGTCTCCCCAGTAGCAGCTACTCGTTTGGGGAGGAGGCCCAGGACGGGTTCAGATGATCGTCACGTGGTGGTGTTGGTGGCCGTGAGCGGGAATCGAACTCGGGTCGCCAGGTTCGTAGCGCTAACCGATACACCACCGCTCAACAACAACAACAACCGCCATTCACCACTAAGTGGCGGTGACGTCACCACGGCGCTTGTGCCAGGCCATGTGCACCTTGAGGCCACGTGACGTGTCGCATGTCCGCTGGCAGGAGGTCACGGGGCAGACCTAGCAGGTGCCACGGGTCGACTGACTGAGATGACACACACTCACACTCACTCTCTCACACACACTCACACACACTCACACACACACTCACTCACACACACTCACACACTCACACACACTCACTCTCTCACACACACTCACACACACTCTCACTCACACACACTCTCACACTCACACACACACTCACACACACACTCACACACACACTCTCACACACACACACACTCCTCACTCACACACACTCACACACTCACACACACACTCACACACTCACGCACACACACACTCACACACACTCTCACACACTCACACACACTTACACACTCACACACACACTCACACACACACTCACACACAACAACAACAACCGCCATTCGCCACTAAGTGGCGGTGACGTCACCACGATGCTTGTGCCAGGCCAAGTGCACCTTGAGGCCACGTGAAGTGTCGAACGCCCGCTGGCAGGAGGTCACGGGGCAGACCCAGCAGGTGCCACGGGTCGACTGACCGAGATGACCGAGATGACTGGCTGATGCACCACCTGTGCCCCCTACTGTACCAACTTGCTGTGCTTTAGCCACCCGGCGCTCCGCTCGTGGTTGTGAGCGTCGCTCCTCCGCCCTCCGTTGTTGTTGGAGGGCGACTGCCTCTCACACACACACTCACACACACTCACACACACTCTCACACACACTCACACACACACTCACACACACACTCACTCACACACACTCACACACTCTCACTCACACACTCACACTCACACACTCTCTCACACACTCACACACACACACTCACACACACTCTCACTCACACACACTCTCACACACACTCACACACACACTCACACACTCACACACACTCTCACACACACACTCACACACACTCACACACTCTCACTCACACACTCACATACACTCACACACACACTCACACAGTCACTCACACACTCACACACACACTCACTCACACACACTCACACACACACTCACACACACTCTCACACACACTCACACACACTCACACACACTCACACACGCACTTACACACTCTCACAGACACTCACACACACTCACACACACACTTACACACTCTCACAGACACTCACACACTCACACACACACTCTCACACACACTCACACACACTCTCACACTCACACACACTCACACACTCTCACTCACACTCACACACTCACACACACTCACACACTCTCTCACACACACACTCACACACACTCACACACTCACACACACTCTCACTCACACACACTCTCAGACACACTCACACACACTCTCACACACACACACTCACTCACACACACTCACACACTCTCACTCACACACTCACATACACTCACACACTCACACACACACTCACACAGTCACTCACACACTCACACACACTCACTCACACACACACGCTCACACACACACTCACACACTCACTCACACCACTCACACACCACACCACTCGCACACTCACTCACACTCGAACCCGGGCTGGCCGGGTTCGAGTCGCGACCCTCCACAAACGCTCAACAACTCCCGCTCCATTCTCACGCCTCACACCCACTAATTAGCGCGTGACGTCACGCCCAGCGCGACTAATTAGCTTCATTAGTGACGCGCGCACGCGCGCACCGGCGGCTCGCCGCTTTAATTAAGCGACTGATTGATAAATTAATTAGTCTCCCACCCCTCCAACCCCCTCCACCCCCCAAAAAAGTTAAGTTTTGCAGAACCCTTTATTCATGCCGTTGTGCTGGGCCCCGTCAGAGGAACGTGGAATTTTCCAACAAAAAATCCTCCATTCATCACCACCGCCCGACCCCGCCAGAGTAACGTGGAATTTCCCCCCAAAAAATCCTCCATTCATCACCGTCACTGGACCCCGCCAGAGTAACGTGGAATTTCCCCCCAAAAAAATCCTCCATTCATCACCGTCACTGGACCCGCCAGAGTAACGTGGAATTTCCCCCCAAAAAAATCCTCCATTCATCACCGTCACTGGACCCCGCCAGAGTAACGTGGAATTTCCCCCCCAAAAAAATCCTCCATTCATCATCGTCGCTGGGCCCCGCCAGAGTAACGTGGAGCGTGTGGAGAGAGTGTGGAGCGTGTGGAGAGAGTGTGGAGAGAGTAGAGAGTGTGGAGAGTAGAGAGTGTGGAGAGAGTGTGGAGAGAGTGTGGAGAATGTGGAGAGAGTGGAGAGTGTGGAGAGTGTGGAGAGAGTGTGGAGCGTGTGGAGAGAGTGTGGAGAGTGTGGAGAGTGTGGAGAGAGTGGAGCGTGTCTCCTTAGTAGCAGGTAATCCACGCGACCTCCTGTCGACCCGGCGAGGTTGTTAACATCTCCGAGCCACCGTGGCGCGCGCCCTTGCTGCTGTACGCCCCTTCAACTTCTCTTGCACCGTCCGTGCCGCTCGAGAGCGGCTCTGACGCAAGGGCACGGGCCCCACCGTTCGACGGAGCCCGGGATTGACGTTAAGACAAAAATT
Organism: Lethenteron camtschaticum; assembly: GCA_018977245.1. NCBI lineage: Eukaryota > Metazoa > Chordata > Hyperoartia > Petromyzontiformes > Petromyzontidae > Lethenteron > Lethenteron camtschaticum. The sequence goes on along the minus strand of WFAB01003028.1, from coordinate 6,544 downwards.
ATCCCCCCCACCCCCCTGGGCAAATGAGCGAGCAGCAGCGACAATCATCGCCACCTAGTGGCAGCAGACTCACCTACCCACTCACCCACCCACTCACCCACTCACCCACTCACCCACCCACTCACCCACCCACCCACTCACCCGCCCACTCATCGAGCCACCCACCCACTCACCCAGCCACTCACCCAGCCACTCACCCACCCACTCACCCTCCCCCTCACCTACCCACCCACCCACTCACCCACCCACCCAGCCACTTACCCAGCCACTCACCCAACCACTCATCCACTCAACCACCCACCCACTCACCCACCCACTCACCTACCCACCCACCCACTCACCCACCCACCCATTCACCCAGCCACTCACCCAGCCACTCACCCAGCCACTCACCCACCCACTCACCCACCCACTCACCTAGCCACTCACCCACCCACTCACCCACCCACCCACTCACCCACCAACTCACCCACCCACTCACTTACCCACTCACCCACCCACTCACCCACCCACTCACCTACCCACTCACCCAACCACTCACCTACCCACTCACCCAGCCACTCACCCATCCACTCACCTACCCACCCACCCACTCACCCACCTACCCACTCACCAACCCACTCTCCCAGCCACTCACCCAGCCACTCATCCACTCAACCACTCACCCACCCACCCACTCACCCACCCACTCACCCACCCACTCACCTACCCACCCACCCACTCACCCACCCACCCACTCACCCAACCACTCACCCACCCACTCACCCAGCCATTCACCCAGCCACTCATCTACCCACTCACCCAGCCACTCACCCAGCCACTCACCCACCCACTCACCCACCCACTCACCCACCCACTCACTTACCCACTCACCCACTCACCCACCCACTCCCCCAGCCACTCACCCACTCATCTAGCCACTCACCCACCCACTCACCCACCCACTCACCCACCGACTCACCCACCCACTCACCTACCCACTCATCCAGCCACTCACCCACCCACTCACCCACCCACTCACCCACCCACTCACCTACCCACCCACCCACTCACCCACCTACCCACTCACCCACCCACTCACCCACTCTCCCAGCCACTCACCCACCCACTCAGCCACTCACCCACTCACCCACCCACTCACCCACTCACCCACCCACTCACCCACCCACCACCACTCCACCCACCCACTCACCCACCCACTCACCCACCCACTTACCTACCCACTCACCCACTTACCCACCCACTCACCTACCCACTCACCTACCCACCCATCCACCCACTCACCGACACACCCATCCACACATCCACCGACTCAATCATTCACTCACTCACCGACCCACTCACCAACCCATTCACCTAACCACCCATCCACTCATCCACCTACTCAATCATTCACTCACTCAACCACCCACTCACCCGCCCACTCACCTACCCACCCATTCACGCATCCACCTACTCAATCATTCACTCACTCACCCACCCACTCACCCACGCACTCACCTACCCATCCACTTATCCATCTACTCAATCATTCACTCACCTACCCACCCACTCACCCACCCACTCACCCACCTATTCACCTACCCAGCCATCCACTCATCCACCTACTCAATCATTCACTCACCCACCCACTCATCCACTCATCCATCTACTCAATCATTCACTCACCAACCCACCCACTCACCCACCCACTCACCCACCCACTCACCTACCCAGCCATCCACTCATCCACCTACTCAATCATTCACTCACCCACCCACCCACTCACCCACCCACTCACCTACCCACCCATCCACTCATCCACCTACTCAATCATTCACTCACCCACCCACCAACTCACCCATCCACTACCCACCCACTCACCCACCCACTCACCCACCCACTCACCTACCCACCCATCTACTCAATCATTCACTCACCCACCCACTCACCTACCTACCCATCCACTCATCCACCTACTCAATCATTCACTCACCCACCCACCCACTCACCTACCCACCCATCTACTCAATCATTCACTCACCCACCCACTCACCTACCCACCCATCCACTCATCCACCTACTCAATCATTCACTCACCCACCCACTCACCTACCCACCCATCTACTCAATCATTCACTCACTCACCCACCCACTCACCTACCCACCCATCCACTCATCCACCGACTCAATCATTCACTCACCCACCCACTCAACCACCCACCCACTCACCTACCCATCCACTCACCTACCCACCCATCTACTCAATCATTCACTCACTCACCCACCGACTCACCTACTCACCTATCCACCCATCCACCTACTCAATCATTCACTCACTCACCTACCCACTCACCCACCCGCTCACCTATCTACTCACCTACCTACTCAATCATTCACTCACTCACCCACCCACTCACCCACCACTCACCTACCTACACATCCACTCATCCACCTACTCAATCAGTCACTCACTCATCACCCACTCACCCACCCACTCACCTACCCACCCATCTACTCATCCACCTACTCAATCATTCACTCACTCATCCACCCACTCACCCACCCACTCACCTACCCACCCATCTACTCATCCACCTACTCAATCATTCACTCACTCACCCACCCATACACCTACCCACCCATCTACTCATCCACATACTCAATCATTCACTCACTCACCCACCCACTCACCCACCCACTCACCGACACACCCATCTACTCATCCACATACTCAATCATTCACTCACTCACCCACCCACTCACCCACCCACTCACCTACCCACCCATCTACTCATCCACCTACTCAATCATTCACTCACTCACCCACCCACTCACCTACCCACCCATCTACTCATCCACCTACTCAATCATTCACTCACTCATCCACCCACTCACCCACCCACTCACCGACACACCCATCTACTCATCCACATACTCAATCATTCACTCACTCACCCACCCACTCACCCACCCACTCACCTACCCACCCATCTACTCATCCACATACTCAATCATTCACTCACTCACCCACCCACTCACCCACCCACTCACCTACCCACCCATCTACTCATCCACCTACTCAATCATTCACTCACTCACCCACCCCACTCGCCTGCCCACCCATCTACTCATCCACCTACTCCATCATTCACCCACTCACCCACCCACTCGCCTGCCCCAGTCAGTTTGTAGGCGGCAGCAGCAGCAGCGACAATCACCGCCCCCTGGTGGCAGCAGGCCGACTGGCCCTGCAAGGGGCCCCTTGGAAACGAGTCTCTCCCTGCCTCGACGTCTCCAAGCGGTCACACAAAATCTACTTGGAACTCACCCACTCACTCATCATCTCTCACCCACTCACCTACCCACCCACTCACCTACCCACCCACTCACCTACCCACCCACTCACTCATCATCTCTCACCCACTCACCTACCCACCCACTCACCTACCCACCCACCCACTCACCTACCCACCCACTCACTCATCATCTCTCACCCACTCACCTACCCACCCACTCACCTACCCACCCACCCAGTCACCTACCCACCCACTCTCCTACCCACCCACTCACTCATCATCTCTCACCCACTCACCTACCCACCCACTCACCAACCCACCCACCCACTCACCTACCCACCCACCGACTCTCCTACCCACCCACTCACTCATCATCTCTCACCCACTCACCTACCCACCCACTCACCTACCCACCCACCCACTCTCCTACCCACCCACTCTCCTACCCACCCACCCACTCACCTACCCACCCACCCACTCATCATCTCTCACCCACTCACTCATCATCTCTCACCCACTCACCTACCCACCCACTCACCTACCCACTCTCCTACCCACCCACTCACTCATCATCTCTCACCCACTCACCTACCCACTCACTCACCTACCCACCCACTCACCTACCCACCCACTCACCTACCCACCCACTCACTCATCATCTCTCACCCACTCACCTACCCACCCACTCACCTACCCACCCACTCACTCATCATCTCTCACCACCCACTCACCTACCCACCCACTCACCTACCCACTCACCTACCCACCCACTCACTCATCATCTCTCACCCACTCACCTACCCACCCACCCACTCACCTACCCACCCACTCACCTACCCACTCATTATCTCTCACCCACACACTCACCTACCCACCCACCCACTCACCTACCCACCCACCCACTCACCTACCCACCAACTCACCCACTCACTCATCATCTCTCACCCACTCACCTACCCACCCACCCACTCACCTACCCACACCCACTCACCTACCCACCCACCCACTCACCTACCCACCAACTCACCCACTCACTCATCATCTCTCACCCACTCACCTACCCTTCACCAGCAAGCCGGGCCGCGGGAACGAACGACCCCACGTGGGCCGCAATGGCGGTGGCTGCGCACGTGGCCAGGAGAGGGTTGGTGGGTCACGCAAAGATCCCGTGAAACTCCCTTCCCATGGGCGCCGAGAAGCCCGCAACCCCGGCTCACCAGGACGCAGGGGATAGCGCGTTTCTCCCTCGCACCGTGTGCGTTTTTCTCCGGGTGCTCCATTTTCCTCCCACGTGTATTGACAATGACATCATCGCCCTTCATGTGTAGAGAACCGCAGAGCTTGGAGGGCAATCGTCGGGTGGCGACGGCTCCTCGTCACCGCGTGGATGCTGCTGCCTTCCCACTCCTCGTCTGTCGCTCCTCCTCCTACTCCTCCTAGCGACTCCGAGTCGTCCTTTCTCTCTCTCTGACACCGTGCGGAGCGGCCACACCTAGTGGTCGCTCCTGCTATGCCAGGTGAGCGAATGGAGGCCTGGGCTCAGGTGAGAGCCTGAGCCTGGCCTAGAGAGAGGTGAACGGGGGAGAAACGCGCCGTCATCGTGACGTTTTCTCCCTGCTCTTAGTATATATAAAATCACTCTCACTACTGTTTGTCGGGTTTCTTTCTGTTATTATTTGTGTTGCTGCTGCGCTGCTGCCATGAGAGTGCCATGGCTCAGCCCAGCAGCACGGAGGCCCTCACAGACAAGCATGGCTTCCGTTGCTTCCCACCGTCGAGGACGTCGCCTGAGGACGTCGCTGCCGCGGTGGCGGTGCACACCGGGCTGGCAGCTGTCCGTGTGGTGCAGCGAGAGAAACGTGACCACGTGCTGTGCGTGGCCACGTGCTGTGCGTGGCCACGTGCTGTGCCGGAGCACAGAGAGTCGGCACCTGTGAAAGGAACCGACGACGACGATGGCGGAGGGTTCGCCGTCGTCAGGAGCGCGAGGTGGAAGAGGAGGATGAGCAGGAACGGGAACGGCCAGCTCAAGAGGGCAGCCGCAGCTGGCGACATCGACCAGCCAGCCGGCCAGCCAGTCAGTCAGCCAGCCGGCTGCCCGGTGGAGACGGAGGGGGAGGCGATGGAGGCCACTGGCGACGCGAACCCGGCGGACGCGACCAAGCTGAGAACGCGATTGCCGAACCCGGCCTCACCCCCCCCCCCCCCCCCGGCGACGGGAGGAGAAGGGCCGCCGACCACCGCCAGCGCCGGCGCTGTGCTAAGCAGCGCTGTAGCCCCCCCTCGCTCGCCCCGACAGGTGACGGGGAGGGGAGCGCGGAGCTCGAGGTGACCGGGGAGGGGGAGGCCATGGAGCCCGACGACGATCCCATCCCGACACGGCGGGGAGAGGAGACGGCGACTGCCGACGGCGCCATCGCCGGGTGGGCCGACAACGATGACAACGGTGTGCCGAGCTGTGTCGTGGCTCTGAGGAGCGACCTTCCGGCCGTCACGAGGTGGGGCGACAAACCCAAGGGCTGGAGGAAGGTGAACAGACTTGGAACCGAGCCTGGTGAGGTCCCGGCTCCGGGAGGGTCGGTGGATGCGACAGGGTGGGCCGGCGCCGCCGCGAGGCTTGAGGGTGAGGATTCTGAGGAGGATTGGGACAAGGCGGAGTACCCCCAAAAGCTCAGAGGTTTGAGGAATGAGGCTAGGCCGGGGGAGTGCACTCCCAGAGGCCTCCTCTCGTGGTGGAGGAAGGCGGACAGAGGGAAAAAGGGGAATGTGGCGAGGGAGCTAACAAAAGTTTTCCCGATAGGCGCTCCGTTGTGGATGTGGTTTTGGACGTAAGATGGGACCCATATAGGTATGGGTAGGGCGAGCGGGAGATCGAGCGCATAATGGATTGAATAGAAAAATCGGAGCTGTTCCCCGCCGGTTTCGACGACGAGGGGAAAGAGGACGAGAGGATGGCCTGGGTGAGGGAGGTCAGGGAGAGAGAGGCCATGATGGCCAGCGGCGACGAGCAGGTGAAGGCGGCGACCGAGGCAGCAATACAGCCAGACCCGGCCTCGCCTGTTTCGTCGTCGCAGGGGAGCGTGGTGAGCGTCGTCAAGGGTGGCGATTCAAAGAGACGGATGGAGAGGCCGACGAGCTGGCCTCCGTTGCCGAAGATGGAGTGCTCTCCCGAGTATCTCCTCGGTTTATTGAAGTGGTCGTACGGGAGGCGAAACATCCACGTGCAGGACAGCTTCCCCAATAGACAGAACTTTATGAGAACGCCC
>WFAB01003027.1:0-22368 GCA_018977245.1 Lethenteron camtschaticum | reverse complement strand
CTCTGTGGGTCTGTGTGTGTCTCTATGGGTCTCTATGGGCTCTTGGGATCTCTGTGGGTCTGTGTGTGTCTCTATGGGTCTCTATGGGTCTCTATGGATCTCTGAGGGTCTGTGTGTGTCTCTATGGGTCTCTTGGTCTCTATGGTCTCTATGGGTCTCTATGGATCTCTGTGGGTCTGTGTGGTCTCTATGGGTTCTAGTGGTGTCTCTACATGGGTCTGTGTGTGTCTCTATGGTCTCTATGGGTCTCTTATGGATCTCTGTGGGTCTGTGTGTGTCCTATATGGGTCTCTGTTTATGGATCTCTGTGGGTCTGGTGTGGGTCTCTATGGGTCTCTATGGGTCTCTGTGGGTCTGTGTGGTTGTCTCTGTGGGTCTCTATGGGTCTCTATGGATCTCTGTGGGTCTGTGTGTGTCTCTATGGGTCTCTATGGATCTCTTGGCTTTTGTGGGTCTGGCTGTGGTGTCTCTGTGGGTCTCTACTGGGGTCTACTATGGGTCTCTCTGGGTCTGCTGTGTGTGTCTCTGTGGGTTCTCTATGGGTCTCTCTGGGTCTCTGTGGGTCTCTGTTGGGTTCTCTGGGTCTCTATGGGTCTCTGTGGGTCTCTGTGGGTCTGTGTGTGTCTCTATGGGTCTCTGTGGGTCTCTGTGGGTCTCTATGGGTCTCTGTGGTCTCTGTGGGTCTCTATGGGGTCTCTGTGGGTCTCTATGGGTCTGTGTGTGTCTCTATGGGTCTCTGTGGGTCTCTGTGGGTCTCTGTGGGTCTCTGTGGGTCTCTATGGGTCTCTGTGGTTCTCTATGGGTCTCTGTGGGTCTCTGTGGGTCTCTGTGGGTCTCTATGGATCTCTGTGGGTCTCTATGGGTCTCTGTGGGTCTCTATGGGTCTCTATGGATCTTTGTGGGTCTCTATGGGTCTCTATGGATCTCTGTGGGTCTGTGTGTGTCTCTATGGGTCTCTATGGATCTCTGTGGATCTGTGTGGGTCTCTATGGGTCTCTATGGGTCTCTCTGGGTCTGTGTGGGTCTCTGTGGGTCTCTATGGGTCTCTATGGATCTCTGTGGGTCTGTGTGTGTCTCTATGGGTCTCTATGGTCTCTGTGGGTCTGTGTGGGTCTCTATGGGTCTCTGTGGGTCTCTGTGGGTCTCTATGGGTCTCTATGGTCTCTGTGGTCTCTATGGGTCTCTATGGATCTCTGTGGGTCTGTGTGTGTCTCTATGGGTCTCTATGGATCTCTGTGGGTCTGTGTGTGTCTCATGGGTCTATGGGTCTCTATGGATCTCTGTGGGTCTGTGTGTGTCTCTATGGGTCTCTATGGATCTCTGTGGGTCTGTGTGTGTCTCTATGGGTCTCTATGGATCTCTGTGGGTCTGTGTGTGTCTCTATGGGTCTCTATGGGTCTCTATGGATCTATGTGGGTCTGTGTGTGTCTCTATGGGTCTCTATGGGTCTCTATGGATCTCTGTGGGTCTTATGTGTGTCTCTATGGGTCTCTTGGGTCTCTATGGGTCTCTATGGATCTCTGTGGGTCTGTGTGTGTCTATATGGGTCTCTATGGATCTCTGTGGGTCTGTGTGGGTCTCTATGGGTCTCTATGGGTCTCTCTGGGTCTGTGTGTGTCTCTGTGGGTCTCTATGGGTCTCTATGGATCTCTGTGGGTCTGTGTGTGTCTCTATGGGTCTCTATGGATCTCTGTGGGTCTGTGTGGGTCTCTGTGGGTCTCTGTGGGTCTCTATGGGTCTCTATGGGTCTCTGTGTGTCTCTATGGGTCTGTGTGTGTCTCTATGGGTCTCTGTGTGTCTCTATAGGTCTCTATGGGTCTGTGTGTGTCTCTGTGGGTCTCTATGGGTCTATATGGGTCTCTCTGGGTCTGTGTGTGTGTCTCTGTGGGTCTCTATGGGTCTCTATGGGTCTCTGTGGGTCTCTGTGGGTCTCTGGGTCTCTATGGGTCTCTGTGGGTCTCTGTGGGTCTGTGTGTGTCTCTATGGGTCTCTGTGGGTCTCTGTGGGTCTCTATGGGTCTCTGTGGGTCTCTGTGGGTCTCTATGGGTCTCTGTGGGTCTCTGTGGGTCTCTGTGGGTCTCTATGGGTCTCTGTGGGTCTCTGTGGGTCTCTATGGGTCTCTGTGGTTCTCTATGGGTCTCTGTGGGTCTCTGTGGGTCTCTGTGGGTCTCTATGGATCTCTGTGGGTCTCTATGGGTCTCTGTGGGTCTCTATGGGTCTCTATGGATCTTTGTGGGTCTCTATGGGTCTCTATGGATCTCTGTGGGTCTGTGTGTGTCTCAATGGGTCTCTATGGGTCTCTATGGATCTCTGTGGGTCTGTGTGTGTCTCTATGGGTCTCTATGGATCTCTGTGGGTCTGTGTGGGTCTCTATGGGTCTCTATGGGTCTCTCTGGGTCTGTGTGTGTCTCTGTGGGTCTCTATGGGTCTCTATGGATCTCTGTGGGTCTGTGTGTGTCTCTATGGGTCTCTATGGATCTCTGTGGGTCTGTGTGGGTCTCTATGGGTCTCTGTGGGTCTCTGTGGGTCTCTATGGGTCTCTATGCGTCTCTGTGTGTCTCTATGGGTCTGTGTGTGTCTCTATGGGTCTCTGTGTGTCTCTATAGGTCTCTATGGGTCTGTGTGTGTCTCTGTGGGTCTCTATGGGTCTCTATGGGTCTCTCTGGGTCTGTGTGTGTGTCTCTGTGGGTCTCTATGGGTCTCTATGGGTCTCTGTGGGTCTCTGTGGGTCTCTGGGTCTCTATGGGTCTCTGTGGGTCTCTGTGGGTCTCTATGGGTCTCTGTGGGTCTCTGTGGGTCTCTATGGGTCTCTGTGGGTCTCTGTGGGTCTCTATGGGTCTCTGTGGGTCTCTGTGGGTCTGTGTTGTCTCTATGGGTCTCTGTGGGTCTCTGTGGGTCTCTATGGGTCTCTGTGGGTCTCTGTGGGTCTCTATGGGTCTCTGTGGGTCTCTGTGGGTCTCTATGGGTCTCTGTGGGTCTCTGTGGGTCTCTATGAATCTCTATGGGTCTCTGTGGGTCTCTATGGTCTCTATGGGTCTCTGTGGTTCTCTATGGGTCTCTATGGGTCTCTGTGGGTCTCTATGGGTCTCTTGGGTCTATGGGTCTCTATGGGTCTCTATGGGTCTCTGTGGTTCTCTATGAATCTCTATGGGTCTCTGTGGGTCTCTGTGGGTCTCTATGGGTCTCTGTGGGTCTCTGTGGGTCTGTGTGTGTCTCTATGGGTCTCTGTGGGTCTCTGTGGGTCTCTGTGGGTCTCTATGGATCTCTGTGGGTCTCTATGGGTCTCTGTGGGTCTCTGTGGGTCTGTGTGTGTCTCTATGGGTCTCTATGGTCTCTGTGGATCTCTGTGGGTCTGTGTGTGTCTCTATGGGTCTCTATGGGTCTCTATGGATCTCTGTGGGTCTGTGTGTGTCTCTATGGATCTCTGTGGGTCTGTTGTGTCTCTATGGGTCTCTATGGATCTCTGTGGGTCTCTATGGGTCTCTGTGGGTCTCTGTGGGTCTGTGTGTGTCTCTATGGGTCTCTATGGATCTCTTGGGTCTGTGTGTGTCTCTATGGGTCTCTATGGATCTCTGTGGGTCTGTGTGTCTCTATGGGTCTCTATGGTCTCTGTGTGTCTCTATGGGTCTCTATGGGTCTCTGTGGGTCTCTATGGGTCTGTGTGTGTCTCTATGGGTCTCTATGGATCTCTGTGGGTCTGTGTGTGTCTCTATGGGTCTCTATGGGTCTCTGTGGGTCTGTGTGTGTCTCTATGGGTCTCTATGGATCTCTGTGGGTCTGTGTGTGTCTCTATGGGTCTCTATGGGTCTCTATGGATCTCTGTGGGTCTGTGTGTGTCTCTATGGGTCTCTATGGGTCTCTGTGGGTCTCTGTGGGTCTCTATGGGTCTCTATGGATCTCTGTGGGTCTGTGTGGTGTCTCTATGGGTCTCTATGGATCTCTGTGGGTCTGTGTGTGTCTCTATGGGTCTCTATGGGTCTCTATGGATCTCTGTGGGTCTGTGTGTGTCTCTATGGGTCTCTATGGGTCTCTCTGGGTCTCTGTGGGTCTCTATGGTCTCTATGGATCTCTGTGGGTCTGTGTGTGTCTCTATGGGTCTCTATGGGTCTCTGTGGGTCTCTATGGGTCTCTGTGGGTCTCTGTGGGTCTGTGTGTGTCTCTATGGGTCTCTATGGATCTCTGTGGGTCTGTGTGGTGTCTCTATGGGTCTCTATGGGTCTCTGTGGGTCTCTGTGGGTCTCTATGGGTCTCTATGGATCTCTGTGGGTCTGTGTGTGTCTCTATGGGTCTCTATGGGTCTCTCTGGATCTCTGTGGGTCTCTATGGGTCTCTATGGATCTCTGTGGGTCTGTGTGTGTCTCTATGGGTCTCTATGGGTCTCTATGGATCTCTGTGGGTCTGTGTGTGTCTCTATGGGTCTCTATGGATCTCTGTGGGTCTGTGTGGTCTCTATGGGTCTCTATGGGTCTCTATGGATCTCTGTGGGTCTGTGTGTGTCTCTATGGGTCTCTATGGATCTCTGTGGGTCTGTGTGTGTCTCATGGGTCTCTATGGGTCTCTATGGATCTCTGTGGGTCTGTGTGTGTCTCTATGGGTCTCTATGGATCTCTGTGGGTCTGTGTGGGTCTCTATGGGTCTCTATGGGTCTCTCTGGGTCTGTGTGTGTCTCTGCGGGTCTCTATGGGTCTCTATGGATCTCTGTGGGTCTGTGTGTGTCTCTGTGGGTCTCTATGGGTCTCTATGGATTCTCTGGGTCTGTGTGTGTCTCTGTGGGTCTCTATGGGTCTCTATGGATCTCTGTGGGTCTGTGTGTGTCTCTATGGGTCTCTATGGGTCTCTATGGATCTCTGTGGGTCTGTGTGGGTCTCTATGGGTCTCTGTGGGTCTCTGTGGGTCTCTATGGGTCTCTATGGGTCTCTGTGTGTCTCTATGGGTCTGTGTGTGTCTCTATGGGTCTCTGTGTGTCTCTATAGGTCTCTATGGGTCTGTGTGTGTCTCTGTGGGTCTCTATGGGTCTCTATGGATCTCTGTGGGTCTGTGTGTGTCTCTGTGGGTCTCTATGGGTCTCTATGGGTCTCTGTGGGTCTCTGTGGGTCTCTGTGGGTCTCTATGGTCTGTGTGTGTCTCTATGGGTCTCTATGGGTCTCTCTGGGTCTGTGTGTGTCTCTGTGGGTCTCTATGGGTCTCTGTGGGTCTGTGTGGGTCTCTATGGGTCTCTATGGATCTCTGTGGGTCTGTGTGTGTCTCTATGGGTCTCTATGGGTCTCTATGGTTCTGTGGGTCTGTGTGTGTCTCTATGGGTCTCTATGGATCTCTGTGGGTCTGTGTGTGTCTCTATGGGTCTCTATGGGTCTCTATGGATCTCTGTGGGTCTGTGTGGGTCTCTATGGGTCTCTATGGGTCTGTGTGTGTCTCTGTGGGTCTCTATGGGTCTCTATGGATCTCTGTGGGTCTGTGTGTTCTCTATGGGTCTCTATGGGTCTCTGTGTGTCTCTATGGGTCTGTGTGTGTCTCTATGGGTCTCTGTGTGTCTCTATGGTCTCTATGGGTCTGTGTGTGTCTCTGTGGGTCTCTATGGGTCTCTATGGATCTCTGTGGGTCTGTGTGTGTCTCTGTGGGTCTCTATGGGTCTCTATGGATCTCTGTGGGTCTGTGTGGGTCTCTGTGGGTCTCTATGGGTCTCTATGGGTCTCTATGGGTCTGTGTGTGTCTCTATGGGTCTCTCTGGGTCTGTGTGTGTCTCTGTGGGTCTCTATGGGTCTCTGTGGGTCTCTTGGGTCTGTGTGTGTCTCTGTGGGTCTCTATGGTCTCTGTGGGTCTCTGTGGGTCTGTGTGTGTCTCTATGGGTCTCTATGGATCTCTGTGGGTCTGTGTGGTGTCTCTATGGGTCTCTATGGGTCTCTGTGGGTCTGTGTGGGTCTCTATGGGTCTCTATGGATCTCTGTGGGTCTGTGTGTGTCTCTATGGGTCTCTATGGATCTCTGTGGATCTCTGTGGGTCTGTGTGTGTCTCTATGGGTCTCTATGGGTCTCTGTGGGTCTCTGTGGGTCTCTATGGGTCTCTATGGATCTCTGTGGGTCTGTGTGTGTCTCTATGGGTCTCTATGGATCTCTGTGGGTCTGTGTGTGTCTCTATGGGTCTCTATGGGTCTCTATGGATCTCTGTGGGTCTGTGTGTGTCTCTATGGGTCTCTATGGGTCTCTCTGGGTCTCTGTGGGTCTCTATGGTCTCTATGGATCTCTGTGGGTCTGTGTGTGTCTCTATGGGTCTCTATGGGTCTCTGTGGGTCTCTATGGGTCTCTGTGGTCTCTGTGGGTCTGTGTGTGTCTCTATGGGTCTCTATGGATCTCTGTGGGTCTGTGTGTGTCTCTATGGGTCTCTATGGGTCTCTGTGGGTCTCTGTGGGTCTCTATGGGTCTCTATGGATCTCTGTGGGTCTGTGTGTGTCTCTATGGGTCTCTATGGGTCTCTCTGGATCTCTGTGGGTCTCTATGGGTCTCTATGGATCTATGTGGGTCTGTGTGTGTCTCAATGGGTCTCTATGGGTCTCTATGGATCTCTGTGGGTCTGTGTGTGTCTCTATGGGTCTCTATGGATCTCTGTGGGTCTGTGTGGGTCTCTATGGGTCTCTATGGGTCTCTCTGGGTCTGTGTGTGTCTCTGCGGGTCTCTATGGGTCTCTATGGATCTCTGTGGGTCTGTGTGTGTCTCTGTGCGTCTCTATGGGTCTCTATGGATTTCTCTGGGTCTGTGTGTGTCTCTGTGGGTCTCTATGGGTCTCTATGGATCTCTGTGGGTCTGTGTGTGTCTCTATGGGTCTCTATGGGTCTCTATGGATCTCTGTGGGTCTGTGTGGGTCTCTATGGGTCTCTGTGGGTCTCTGTGGGTCTCTATGGGTCTCTATGGGTCTCTGTGTGTCTCTATGGGTCTGTGTGTGTCTCTATGGGTCTCTGTGTGTCTCTATAGGTCTCTATGGGTCTGTGTGTGTCTCTGTGGGTCTCTATGGGTCTCTATGGATCTCTGTGGGTCTGTGTGTGTCTCTGTGGGTCTCTATGAGTGAGTGTGAGTCTGAGAGTGAGTGTGTGTGAGTCTGAGAGTGAGTGTGTGTGAGTCTGAGAGTGAGTGTGTGTGAGTCTGAGAGTGTGTGAGTCTGAGTGTGTGTGAGTCTGAGAGTGAGTGTGTGTGAGTGTGAGTCTGAGTGAGTGTGAGTCTGAGAGTGAGTGTGTGTGAGTCTGAGAGTGAGTGTGTGTGAGTCTGAGAGTGAGTGAGTGTGTGTGTGTGAGTGTGAGTCTGAGTGAGTGTGAGTCTGAGAGTGAGTGTGCGTGAGTCTGAGAGTGAGTGAGTGTGAGTCTGAGAGTGAGTGTGTGTGAGTCTGAGAGTGAGTGAGTGTGTGTGTGTGAGTGTGAGTCTGAGTGTGCGTGAGTCTGAGAGTGAGTGAGTGTGAGTCTGAGAGTGAGTGTGAGTGAGTCTGAGTGTGTGTGGTCTGGAGAGTGAGTGAGTGTGTGTGTGTGAGTGTGAGTTCTGAGTGTGTGTGAGTCTGAGAGTGAGTGAGTGTGAGTCTGAGAGTGAGTGAGTGTGAGTCTGAGAGTGAGTGTGTGTGAGTCTGAGAGTGAGTGAGTGTGAGTCTGAGAGTGAGTGAGTGTGTGTGAGTCTGAGAGTGAGTGAGTGTGTGTGAGTGTGAGTCTGAGTGAGTGTGAGTCTGAGAGTGTGAGAGTGTGAGTGTGAGTCTGAGTGTGTGGAGTCTGAGAGTGAGTGAGGGTGTGTGAGTCTGAGAGTGAGTGTGTGTGAGTCTGAGAGTGAGTGAGTGTGTGTGAGTCTGAGTGGTGTGAGTCTGAGAGTGAGGGTGAGTGAGTGTGTGTGAGTCTGAGAGTGTGAGAGTGTGAGTGTGAGTCTGAGTGTGTGTGAGTCTGAGAGTGAGTGAGTGTGTGTGAGTCTGAGAGTGAGTGGTGTGTGAGTCTGAGAGTGAGTGAGTGTGTGTGAGTCTGAGAGTGAGTGTGTGTGAGTGTGAGTCTGAGAGTGAGTGAGTGTGTGTGAGTCTGAGAGTGAGTGTGTGTGAGTCTGAGAGTGAGTGTGTGTGAGTGTGAGTCTGAGTGTGTGTGAGTCTGAGAGTCTGAGAGAGTGTGTGACGTGGTGACGTCACCCCGTAGCGACGTGGTGACGTCACCCCATAACGACGTGGTGACGTCACCACGTAGCGGACGTGTCATGACGTCATCGCAATAGAACTCGACGGTGACGTCACTTCGCTACTCACGCGGTGACGTCACCACGTAGCGGACGTGTCATGACGTCATCGCAATAGAACTCGACGGTGACGTCACTTCGCTACTCACGCGGTGACGTCACCGCGTAGCGGACGTGTCATGACGTCATCGCAATAGAACTCGACGGTGACGTCACTTCGCTACTCACGCGGTGACGTCACCGCGTAGCGGACGTGTCATGACGTCATCGCAATAGAACTCGACGGTGACGTCACTTCGCTACTCACGCGGTGACGTCACGCGACCAACCGTCACTTTGGAGGTTCGAAGCGGGAACTTCTCATTGGCATCGTTTCGTGAGGCGATTTAAAGTTAAATTGTTATAATTGTTCACTTTAAAACTCGCAATCTATGGTTCATTCGGTAAAGTCGCGTAGATAATAATAGTAAACAAAAATAAACATAAACTTTTATTAGTTTTAATTTACTTTAATTTTTATTAGAAAAATAAAATTGTATTTTATAAATTAATTTTTGTATCAACGTGACTTTAACGAAAGAACCAACTAATATAAAATGTTAAATATATATTACTATATACGTGTGTGTGTGTTGTTGTACATACAGCTTACAAAGTATTCGCACTTTCGTATTTTGTAATAACCAACATCCCCCTCGTCTCTCGTGAGGTGAATAGTTCCAACGTAACATCATCAACATCATCATCATCTAAATAAAGTTGTTTATATAAACTGTGTCTATTAAACATACACTGTGTTTGTACAAACTGTGTATAAACACTTTTTATTTAGAAAGTAAACTTTTATATTTGATGTGTAAATCTCTGAGGTGAATGGTTCCACACGTAACATTATATAAACATTATTGTTTAAAGTAACTTAGTTTATAGATGAACGTGTATACATAAATGTAACAAAAAATATATATTAAATAATGTTGCATTGAACAAAGTAAACTTTTATATTCGCTGTGTAAATATTCTCTGAGCTAAATGCTTCCAACGTAACATTATTATTTAAAGTAATTAATGTTTATAAGCTGTGTACATTAACAACTACTACCTTACACTTTTACAAACTACACTTTTTACATTCTCCAACGTAACATTATTTTTGTTAAAAGAATTGTCTACATGTGTATACATATCGATCATCAGGGTATTGATCATCAGGGTATTGATCATCAGGGTATTGATCATCAGGGTATTGATCATCAGAGTATTGATCATCAGGGTATTGATCATCAGGGTATTGATCATCAGAGTATTATATCAGGGTATTGATCATCAGAGTATTGATCATCATGGTATGATCATCAGGGTATTGATCATCAGAGTATTGATCATCAGGGTATTGATCATCAGGGTATTGATCATCAGAGTATTGATCATCAGAGTATTGATAATCAGGGTATTGATCATCAGGGTATTGATCATCAGGGTATGATCATCAGGTATTGATCATCAGAGTATTGATCATCAGGGTATTGATCATCAGGGTATTGATCATCAGTAGTATTTGATCATCAGGGTATGATACAGGTATTGATCATCAGGGTATTGATCATCAGGGTATTGATATCAGGGTATTGATCATCAGGATGATCATCAGGTATGATCATCAGGGTATGATCATCAGGTATTGATCATCAGTATTGATCATCAGGGTATTGATCATCAGGTATGATCATCAGGGTATTGATCATCAGGGTATTGATGGATGATCATCAGGGTATTGATCATCAGGGTATTGATCATCAGGGTATTGATCATCAGGTATTGATCAGCAGGGTATTGATCATCAGAGTATGATCATCAGGGTATTGATCATCAGGGTATTGATCAGCAGGGTATTGATCATCAGGGTATTGATCATCAGGGTATTGATCATCAGGGTATTGATCAGCAGGGTATTGATCATCAGGGTATTGCTCATCAGGGTATTGATCATCAGGGTATTGATCAGCAGGGTATTGATCATCAGGGTATTGCTCATCAGGGTATTGATCATCAGGGTATTGATCAGCAGGGTATTGATCATCAGGGTATTGATCATCAGGGTATTGATCATCAGGTATGATCAGAGTATTGATCAGGGTATTGATCATCAGGGTATTGACACTTGGGGTATTGGCACTCTAAGAGCCCGGGTATCAGGGTCTTGACACTACCACCACTACCACTACCACCACTACCACCACCACTACCACCACCACTACCACCACTACCACCACCACTACCACCACCACTACCCACTACCACCACCACTACCACCACTACCACCACCACTACCACCACTACTACCACCACTACCACCACCACTACCCACTACCACCACCACCACCACCACTACCACCACCACTACCCCCCACTACCCCCACCACCACTACCCCCACCACCACCACCACCACCAACCACCACCCACTACCCCCCACCCTGTCATCTGCGGTGTGGTGCGGTGTGCAGCATGGCCGAGCAGACGGATGAGTGGTGGTGCCACCGGCCTCGTCGAAGTAGTGACGGCGGCGGTGGTGGCGGTGGTGGCGGTGGTGGCGGCGGTGGTGGCGGTGGTGGCGGTGGTGGTGGCGGTGGTGGCGATGAGTCGCCAGAGTGGCAGCTCTCAGGCCCGGCGGCCAAGGTGCTGGCCTTCATGAGGAGTCTCCAGCCCCTGCAGGGGCCCACGGCCATCACCACGATGAGAGGTAGGGGGAGGAGGTGGAGGTGGTGGTGGTGAAGGAGGTGGTGGTGGTGGCGGTGGTGGAGGTGGTGGTGGTGGAGGTGGTGGGTGGTGGTGAAGGAGGTGGTGGTGGGGGTGAAGGAGGTGGTGGTGAAGGAGGTGGTGGTGGTGGAGGTGGTGGGGGTGAAGGAGGTGGTGGTGGCGGGGGAGGTGGTGGTGGTGGCGGTGGTGGTGAAGGAGGTGGTGGTGAAGGAGGTGGCGGAGGTGGTGGTGGCGGAGGAGGTGGTGGTGGTGGCGGAGGAGGTGGTGGTGGTGGCGGTGGTGGTGGTGGTGAAGGAGGTGGTGGTTAAGGAGGTGGTGGTGCTGGTGGTGGGGGTGAAGGAGGTGGTGGGGGTGAAGGAGGTGGTGGTGGTGAAGGAGGTGGAGGTGGTGGAGGTGGTGAGGAGGTGGTGGTGGGGGTGAAGGAGGTGGTGGTGGTGAAGGAGGTGGTGGTGGAGGTGGTGGTGATGAAGGAGGTGGCGGAGGTGGTGGGGGTGAAGGAGGTGGTGGTGGTGGAGGTGGTGGTGAAGGAGGTGGTGGAGGTGGTGGTGGAGGTGGTGGGGATGGTGGAGGTGGAGGTGGTGAAGGAGGTGGTGGTGGTGGAAATGGTGGTAAAGGAGGAGGTGGAAGTCGTGGGAGGGGTGGGGGTGGTGATGGAGGTGGTGGAGGAGGATGATGATGATGATGAGGTGGGAGAGGTGTGGAGGAGGAGGATGATGTGTTTAGTGGGTGTCCGGCAAAACAACCCCCAACTCCCTCGCGGTGCCGGACGGGCAGCGCTGTGGTGGGCAGTGTGTGTGTCTGTGAGTGTGTTTATGTGAGTGTGTGTCTGTGTGCGTAGATGTTTGTCTTTGTGAGTGTATGTGTGTCTGTAAGTGTATGTGTGTCTGTGAGTGTGTGTGTCTGTGAGTGTGTTTATGTGAGTGTGTGTCTGTGTGCGTAGATGTTTGTCTTTGTGAGTGTGTGTGTCTTTGTGAGTGTGTGTGTGTAGATGTGTGTGTGTCTGTGTGTGTAGATGTGTGTCTTTGTGAGTGTGTGTGTGTAGATGTGTGTCTTTGTGAGTGTGTGTGTGTAGATGTGTGTCTTTGTGAGTGTGTGTGTGTAGATGTGTGTCTTTGTGAGTGTGTGTGTGTAGATGTGTGTCTTTGTGAGTGTGTGTGTGTAGATGTGTGTCTTTGTGAGTGTGTGTGTCTTTGTGAGTGTGTGTGTCTTTGTGAGTGTGTGTGTCTTTGTGAGTGTGTGTGTGTAGATGTGTGTCTTTGTGAGTGTGTGTGTCTTTGTGAGTGTGTGTGTCTTTGTGAGTGTGTGTGTCTTTGTGAGTGTGTGTGTGTAGATGTGTGTCTTTGTGAGTGTGTGTGTCTTTGTGAGTTGTGTGTGTGTAGATGTGTGTCTTTGTGAGTGTGTGTGTCTTTGTGAGTGTGTGTGTGTAGATGTGGTGCGGACGGGCAGCGCTGTGGTGGGCAGTGCCGTGGGGGGGGGGAGGGCCAATTCCGATTGGCCCTTTCCCCTCGTGGCGTTTGTAGCCACCACAGCGGCCAAATGGGTGCTCTGGACGGGTGCGAGGGGCTGGTAACCCCTCCTCCGCCTTCAATTAATTACCACTAAACCACGACTTAAATATGTAACCAATAAGCTTGTGCCGGAGGCCCCGGCTAGGACAGGCTTCTATGACGTCTCCTGGCCAAACCCCATCTGGCGGAGCCAGGAGATTGAATCTTCACCCTCGGGGCTCCTCCAGAAACAACAAAAAGCCACTTCGTGTGGCCACGTGGAATGTTCGAACGCTCACTGCGGAGGAGAGGCTGCCACTCCTCTGTCGGGAGCTGGACCGGTACCGCCTGGATCTCTGTGGCATTCAGGAGGTCTGGTGGACCGGCTCTGGCTCCTGCCACCATGAGGGGTGGAGAGTCCTTTTCTTGGGGCAGGAGACTGCCAAACAACAGGGAGTGGCTCTTCTTCTGAACAAAAGAATGAGGGGGGCGTGGGAGCGTGGCGGGAGGTGTGGGAAGCTGTAAGCCCCAGGCTACTTTGGGCTCGCCTTCCCATCAACCGGAGGCGAGGAGTCAGTCATCTCAGTCAGTCGACATCTGGGTCTGCCCCGTGACCTCCTGCCAGCGGGTGTTTGACACTTCACGTGGCAGCCTCAACGTGCACTTGGCCTGGTACAAGCGTCGTGGTGACGTCACCGCCACTTAGTGGCGAATGGCGGTTGTTGTTGTATAGTGTAGTGTAAAGTGTGTAGTGTAGTGTATAGTGTATCGTAGTGTAGTGTATAGTGTGTAGTAGTGTAGTGTAAAGTGTGTAGTAGTGTAGTGTATAGTGTAGTGTAGTGTGTAGTAGTGTAGTGTATAGTGTAGTGTATAGTGTGTAGTAGTGTAGTGTATAGTGTAGTGTATAGTGTGTAGTAGTGTAGTGTATAGTGTAGTGTAAGTGTAGTGTATAGTGTGTAATAGTGTAGTGTATAGTGTAGTGTAAGTGTGTAGTAGTGTAGTATTTAGTGTATAGTAGTGTAGTGTAAAGTGTGTAGTAGTGTAGTGTATAGTGTATCGTAGTGTAGTGTAAAGTGTGTAGTAGTGTAGTGTATAGTGTATCGTAGTGTAGTGTAAAGTGTGTGGTAGTGTAGTGTATAGTGTAAGTGTAGTGTAAAGTGTGTGGTAGTGTAGTGTATAGTGTATTGTAGTGTAGTGTATAGGAGTGAATAGTGTCGTTATAGTATGTATAGTGTATCGTAGTGCAGTGTGTAGTTGTGTAGTGTATTGTATAGTAGTGTAATGTATAGTAGTGTAGTGTATAGTGTATTGTATAGTAGTGTAGTGTATAGTAGTGTAGTGTATAGTAGTGTAGTGTATAGTAGTGTAGTGTATAGTAGTGTAGTGTATAGTAGTGTAGTGTATAGTAGTGTAGTGTAGTATGTAGTGTATAATAGTGTAGTGTATAGTAGTGTAGTGTATAGTAGTGTAGTGTATAGTAGTGTATAGTGTATTGTATAGTAGTGTAGTGTATAATAGTGTGTAGTGTAGTGTATAGTAGTGTAGTGTATAGTAGTGTAGTGTATAGTAGTGTAGTGTATAGTAGTGTATAGTGTATTGTATAGTAGTGTAGTGTATTGTATAGTAGTGTATAGTAGTGTAGTGTATAGTAGTGTGTAGTGTATTGTATAGTAGTGTATAGTAGTGTAGTGTATAGTAGTGTAGTGTATAGTAGTGTAGTGTATAGTGTAGTGTATAGTAGTGTAGTGTATAGTAGTGTAGTGTATAGTAGTGTAGTGTATAGTAGTGTAGTGTATAATAGTGTAGTGTATAGTAGTGTAGTGTATAGTAGTGTAGTGTATAGTAGTGTAGTGGTATAGTAGTGTAGTGTATAGTGTAGTGTATAGTAGTGTAGTGTATAGTAGTGTAGTGTATAGTAGTGTAGTGTATAGTAGTGTAGTGTATAATAGTGTAGTGTATAGTAGTGTAGTGTATAGTAGTGTAGGTATAGTAGTGTAGTGTATAGTAGTGTAGTGTGTAGTGTATAGTAGTGTAGTGTATAGTAGTGTAGTGTATAGTAGTGTAGTGTATAGTAGTGTAGTGGTATAGTAGTGTAGTGTATAGTAGTGTAGTGTATAGTAGTGTAGTGTATAATAGTGTAGTGTATTAGTAGTGTAGTGTATAGTATTGTAGTGTATAGTAGTGTAGTGTATAGTAGTGTATTGTATTGTAGTGTAGTGTATAGTAGTGTAGTGTATAGTAGTGTAGTGTATAGTAGTGTAGTGTATAGTAGTGTAGTGTATAGTAGTGTATAGTAGTGTAGTGTATAGTAGTGTAGTGTATAGTAGTGTAGTGTATAGTAGTGTAGTGTATAATAGTGTAGTGTATAGTGTGTAGTGTATAGTGTGTAGTGTATAGTAGTGTAGTGTATAGTAGTGTAGTGTATAGTAGTGTAGTGTATAGTAGTGTAGTGTATAATAGTGTAGTGTATAGTAGTGTATAGTGTAGTGTATAGTGTGTAGTGTATAGTGTGTAGTGTATAGTGTGTAGTGTATAGTGTGTAGTGTATAGTGTGTAGTGTATAGTGTGTAGTGTATAGTGTGTAGTGTATAGTAGTGTAGTGTATAGTAGTGTAGTGTATAGTAGTGTGTAGTGTATAGTAGTGTGTAGTGTATAGTAGTGTAGTGTGTAGTATTGTATAGTAGTGTAGTGTATAGTAGTGTAGTGTATAGTAGTGTATAGTAGTGTAGTGTATAGTAGTGTATTGTATTGTAGTGTAGTGTATAGTAGTGTAGTGTATAGTAGTGTAGTGTATAGTAGTGTAGTGTATAGTAGTGTAGTGTATAGTAGTGTATAGTAGTGTAGTGTATAGTAGTGTAGTGTATAGTAGTGTAGTGTAAGTAGTGTAGTGTATAATAGTGTAGTGTATAGTGTGTAGTGATGTAGTGTATAGTGTGTAGTGTATAGTAGTGTAGTGTATATAGTAGTGTAGTGTATAGTAGTGTAGTGTATAGTAGTGGTAGTGTATAGTAGTGTAGTGGTGTAGTATATTGGTATAGTAGTGTAGTGTATAGTAGTGTAAGTGTAATAGTAGTGTAGTGTATAGTAGTGTAGTGTATAGTAGTGTAGTGTAATAGTGTAGTGTATAGTAGTGTAGTGTATAGTAGTGTAGTGTATAGTAGTGTAGTGTATAGTAGTGTAGTTGTGATAATAGTGTAGTGTATAGTAGTGTAGTGTATAGTAAGTGTAGTGGTATAGTAGTGTAGTGTATAGTAGTGTAGTGTATAGTGTAGTGTATAGTAGTGTAGTGTATAGTAAGTGTAGTGTTATAGTAGTGTAGTGTTAATAGTAGTGTAGTGTATAATAGTGTAGTGTATAGTAGTGTAGTGTATAGTAGTGTAGTGTATAGTAGTGTAGTGTATAGTAGTGTAGTGTGTAGTGTAATAGTAGTGTAGTGTAGTAGTGTATGTGTTAGTAGTGTAGTGTAGTAGTAGATGTAGATGTATAGTAGTGTAGTGTATAGTAGTGTGTAGTGTATAGTAGTGTAGTGTATAGTAGTGTAGTGTATAGTAGTGTAGTGTATAATAGTGTAAGTGTATAGTAGTGTAGTGTATAGTAGTGTAGTGTAATAGTAGTGTAGTGTATAGTAGTGTAGTGTATAGTAGTTATGTATAGTGTGTAGTGTATATAGTGTGTAGTGTATAGTAGTGTAGTGTATAGTGTGTAGTGTATAGTAGTGTAGTGTATAGTAGTGTAGTGTATAGTAGTGTAGTGTATAGTAGTGTAGTGTATAATAGTGTGTAGTGTATAAGGTAGTGTAGTGTATAGTAGTGTAGTGTATAGTAGTGTAGTGTATAATAGGTAGTGTAGTGTATAGTAGTGTAGTGTATAGAGTGTAGTGTAAGTGTATAGTAGTAGTGTAGTGTATAGTAGTGTAGTGATAGTAGTGTTAGTGTGTAGTGTATAGTAGTGTAGTGTATAGTAGTGTAGTGTATAGTAGTGTAGTGTATAGTAGTGTAGTGTATAGTAGTGTAGTGTATAGTAGTGTAGTGTATAGTAGTGTAGTGTATAGTAGTGTAGTGTATAGTAGTGTAGTGTATAGTAGTGTAGTGTGTAGTGTATAGTAGTGTAGTGTATAGTAGTGTAGTGTATAGTAGTGTAGTGTATAATAGTGTAGTGTATAGTAGTGTAGTGTATAGTAGTGTAGTGTATAGTAGTGTAGTGTATAGTAGTGTAGTGTGTAGTGTATAGTAGTGTAGTGTATAGTAGTGTAGTGTATAGTAGTGTAGTGTATAGTAGTGTAGTGTGTAGTGTATAGTAGTGTAGTGTATAGTTGTGTAGTGTATAGTAGTGTAGTGTATAGTAGTGTAGTGTATAGTGTAGTGTATAGTAGTGTAGTGTGTATAGTAGTGTAGTGTATAGTAGTGTAGTGTATAGTAGTGTAGTGTATAGTAGTGTAGTGTATAGTAGTGTAGTGTATAGTAGTGTAGTGTATAGTAGTGTAGTGTATAGTAGTGTAGTGTGTAGTGTATAGTAGTGTAGTGTATAGTTGTGTAGTGTATAGTAGTGTAGTGTATAGTAGTGTAGTGTATAGTGTAGTGTATAGTAGTGTAGTGTATAGTAGTGTAGTGTATAGTAGTGTAGTGTATAGTAGTGTAGTATATAGTGTAGTGTATAGTAGTGTAGTGTATAGTAGTGTAGTGTATAGTAGTGTAGTGTATAGTAGTGTAGTGTGTAGTGTATAGTAGTGTAGTGTATAGTAGTGTAGTGTATAGTAGTGTAGTGTATAATAGTGTAGTGTATAGTAGTGTAGTGTATAGTAGTGTAGTGTATAGTAGTGTAGTGTATAGTAGTGTAGTTGTAGTGTATAGTAGTTAGTGTATAGTAGTGTAGTGTATAGTAGTGTAGTGTATAGTAGTGTAGTGTGTAGTGTATAGTAGTGTAGTGTATAGTTGTGTAGTGTATAGTAGTGTAGTGTATAGTAGTGTAGTGTATAGTGTAGTGTATAGTGTGTAGTGTATAGTGTAGTGTATAGTGTGTAGTGTATAGTGTAGTGTATAGTAGTGTAGTGTATAGTAGTGTAGTGTATAGTAAGTGTAGTGTGTAGTGTATAGTGTGTAGTGTATAGTAGTGTAGTGTATAGTAGTGTAGTGTATAATAGTGTAGTGTATAGTAGTGTATAGTGTAGTGTATAGTGTTGTAGTGTATGTAGTGTAGTGTATAGTGTGTAGTGTATAGTAGTGTAGTGTATAGTGTGTAGTGTATAGTGTGTAGTGTATAGTAGTGTAGTGTATAGTAGTGTAGGTATGTAGTAGTGTATAGTAGTGTAGTGTATAGTAGTGTAGTGTATAGTAGTGAGTGTATAGTAGTGTAGTGTATAGTAGTGTAGTGTATAGTAGTGTAGTGTATAGTAGTGTAGTGATAGTAGTGTAGTGTATAGTAGTGTAGTGTATAGTAGTGTAGTGTATAGTAGTGTAGTGTATAGTTGTGTAGTGTATAGTAGTGTAGTGTATAGTAGTGTAGTGTATAGTGTAGTGTATAGTAGTGTAGTGTATAGTAGTGTAGTGTTATAGTAGTGTAGTGTATAGTTAGTGTAGTGTATGTAGTGTGTAGTGTATAGTGTGTAGTGTATAGTAGTGTAGTGTAGTGTATAGTAGTGTAGTGTATAGTAGTGTAGTGTATAGTAGTGTAGTGTATAGTAGTGTAGTGTATAGTGTGTAGTGTATAGTAGTGTAGTGTATAGTAGTGTAGTGTATAGTAGTGTAGTGTATAGTAGTGTAGTGTATAGTGTGTAGTGTATAGTAGTGTAGTGTATAGTAGTGTATAGTAGTGTAGTGTATAGTAGTGTATTGTATAGTAGTGTAGTGTATAGTAGTGTAGTGTATAGTAGTGTAGTGTATAGTAGTGTAGTGTATAGTAGTGTAGTGTATAGTAGTGTAGTGTAAGTATAGTTGCGTAGTGTATAGTAGTGTAGTGTATAGTAGTGTATAGTAGTGTATTGTATAGTAGTGTAGTGTATGTAGTGTAGTGTTATAGTGTAGTGTATAGTAGTGTATAGTAGTGTAGTGTATAGTAGTGTAGTGTATAGTGGTGTAGTGTATAGTAGTGTAGTGTATAGTAGTGTAGTGTATAGTGTGTAGTGTATAGTAGTGTAGTGTATAGTGGTGTAGTGTTAGTAGTAGTGTAGTGTATAGTAGTGTAAGTGTATAGTAGTGTAGTGTATAGTGGTATAGTAGTGTAGTGTATAGTAGTGTAGTGTATAGTAGTGTAGTGTATAGTAGTGTAGTGTATAGTAGTGTAGTGTATAGTAGTGTAGTGTATAGTAGTGTAGTGTATAGTAGTGTAGTGTATAGTAGTGTAGTGTATAGTTGTGTAGTGTATAGTAGTGTAGTGTATAGTAGTGTAGTGTATAGTGTAGTGTATAGTAGTGTAGTGTATAGTAGTGTAGTGTATAGTAGTGTAGTGTATAGTTGTGTAGTGTATAGTAGTTAGTGTATAGTGTGTAGTGTATAGTAGTGTAGTGTAGTGTATAGTAGTGTAGTGTATAGTAGTGTAGTGTATAGTAGTGTAGTGTATAGTAGTGTAGTGTATAGTGTGTAGTGTATAGTAGTGTAGTGTATAGTAGTGTAGTGTATAGTAGTGTAGTGTATAGTAGTGTAGTGTATAGTGTGTAGTGGTATAGTAGTGTAGTGTATAGTAGTGTATAGTAAGTGTAGTGTATAGTAGTGTATTGGTATAGTAGTGTAGTGTATAGTAGTGTAGTGTATAGTAGTGTAGTGTATAGTAGTGTAGTGTATAGTAGTGTAGTGTATAGTAGTGTAGTGTATAGTAGTGCGTAGTGTATAGTAGTGTAGTGTATAGTAGTGTATAGTAGTGTATTGTATAGTAGTGTACTGTATAGTAGTGTAGTGTATAGTGTAGTGTATAGTAGTGTATAGTAGTGTAGTGTATAGTAGTGTAGTGTATAGTGGTGTAGTGTATAGTAGTGTAGTGTATAGTAGTGTAGTGTATAGTAGTGTAGTGTATAGTGGTGCGTAGTGTATAGTAGTGTAGTGTATAGTAGTGTAGTGTATAGTAGTGTAGTGTATAGTGTAGTGTATAGTAGTGTAGTGTATAGTAGTGTAGTGTATAGTAGTGTAGTGTATAGTAGTGTAGTGTATAGTAGTGTAGTGTATAGTAGTGTAGTGTATAGTAGTGTAGTGTATAGTAGTGTAGTGTATAGTAGTGTAGTGTATAGTAGTGTAGTGTATAGTAGTGTAGTGTATAGTAGTGTGTAGTGTATAGTAGTGTAGTGTATAGTAGTGTAGTGTATAGTAGTGTAGTGTATAGTAGTGTAGTGTATAGTAGTGTAGTGTATAGTAGTGTAGTGTATAGTAGTGTAGTGTATAATAGTGTGTAGTGTATAGTAGTGTAGTGTATAGTAGTGTTGTGTATAGTAGTGTAGTGTATAGTAGTGTAGTGTATAGTAGTGTAGTGTATAGTGTGTAGTGTATAGTGTGTAGTGTATAGTGTAGTGTAGTGTATAGTAGTGTAGTGTATAGTAGTGTAGTGTATAATAGTGTGTAGTGTATAGTAGTGTAGTGTATAGTAGTGTAGTGTATAGTAAGTGTAGTGTATAATAGTGTAGTGTATAGTAGTGTAGTAGTGTATAGTAGTGTAGTGTATAGTAGTGTAGTGTATAGTAGTGTAGTGTGTAGTGTATAGTAGTGTAGTGTATAGTAGTGTAGTGTATAGTAGTGTAGTGTATAGTAGTGTAGTGTATAGTAGTGAGTGTATAGTAGTGTAGTGTATAGTAGTGTAGTGTATAATAGTGTAGTGTATAGTAGTGTAGTGTATAGTATTGTAGTGTATAGTAGTGTAGTGTATAGTAGTGTATTGTATTGTAGTGTAGTGTATAGTAGTGTAGTGTATAGTAGTGTAGTGTATAGTAGTGTAGTGTATGTAGTGTAGTGTATAGTAGTGTATAGTAGTGTAGTGTATAGTAGTGTAGTGTATAGTAGTGTAGTGTATAGTAGTGTAGTGTATAATAGTGTAGTGTATAGTGTGTAGTGTATAGTGTGTAGTGTATAGTAGTGTAGTGTATAGTAGTGTAGTGTATAGTAGTGTAGTGTATAGTAGTGTGTAGTGTATAGTAGTGTAGTGTGTAGTATTGTATAGTAGTGTAGTGTATAGTAGTGTAGTGTTATAGTAGTGAGTGTATAGTAGTGTAGTGTATAGTAGTGTAGTGTATAGTAGTGTAGTGTATAGTAGTGTATAGTAGTGTAGTGTATAGTAGTGTAGTGTATAGTGTAGTGTATAGTAGTGAGTGTATAGTAGTGTAGTGTATAGTTGTGTAGTGTATAGTAGTGTAGTGTATAGTAGTGTAGTGTATAGTGTAGTGTATAGTAGTGTAGTGTATAGTAGTGTAGTGTATAGTAGTGTAGTGTATAGTAGTGTAGTGTATAGTAGTGTAGTGTATAGTAGTGTAGTGTGTAGTGTATAGTGTGTAGTGTATAGTAGTGTAGTGTATAGTAGTGTAGTGTATAATAGTGTAGTATAGTAGTGTATAGTGTAGTGTATAGTGTGTAGTGTATAGTAGTGTGTAGTGTATAGTGTTAGTGTATAGTAGTGTAGTGTATAGTGTGTAGTGTATAGTGTGTAGTGTATAGTAGTGTAGTGTATAGTGTGTAGTGTATAGTGTATAGTAGTGTAGTGTATAGTAGTGTAGTGTATAGTAGTGTAGTGTATAGTAGTGTAGTGTATAGTAGTGTAGTGTATAGTAGTGTAGTGTATAGTAGTGTAGTGTATAGTAGTGTAGTGTATAGTAGTGTAGTGTATAGTAGTGTAGTGTATAGTAGTGTAGTGTATAGTTGTGTAGTGTATAGTAGTGTAGTGTATAGTAGTGTAGTGTATAGTGTAGTGTATAGTAGTGTAGTGTATAGTAGTGTAGTGTATAGTAGTGTAGTGTATAGTTGTGTAGTGTATAGTAGTGTAGTGTATAGTGTGTAGTGTATAGTAGTGTAGTGTATAGTAGTGTAGTGTATAGTAGTGTAGTGTATAGTAGTGTAGTGTAGTATAGTAGTGTAGTGTATAGTAGTGTAGTGTATAGTAGTGTAGTGTATAGTAGTGTAGTGTATAGTGTGTAGTGTATAGTAGTGTAGTGTATAGTAGTGTAGTGTATAGTAGTGTAGTGTATAGTAGTGTAGTGTATAGTGTGTAGTGTATAGTAGTGTAGTGTATAGTAGTGTAGTGTATAGTAGTGTAGTTATAGTAGTGTAGTGTATAGTAGTGTAGTGTATAGTAGTGTAGTGTATAGTAGTGTAGTGTATAGTAGTGTAGTGTATAGTAGTGTAGTGTATAGTAGTGTAGTGTATAGTAGTGTAGTGTATAGTAGTGTAGTGTATAGTAGTGCGTAGTGTATAGTAGTGTAGTGTATAGTAGTGTATAGTAGTGTATTGTATAGTAGTGTACTGTATAGTAGTGTAGTGTATAGTGTAGTGTATAGTAGTGTATAGTAGTGTAGTGTATAGTAGTGTAGTGTATAGTGGTGTAGTGTATAGTAGTGTAGTGTATAGTAGTGTAGTGTATAGTAGTGTAGTGTATAGTGGTGCGTAGTGTATAGTAGTGTAGTGTATAGTAGTGTAGTGTATAGTAGTGTAGTGTATAGTGTAGTGTATAGTAGTGTAGTGTATAGTAGTGTAGTGTATAGTAGTGTAGTGTATAGTAGTGTAGTGTATATAGTAGTGTAGTGTATAGTAGTGTAGTGTATAGTAGTGTAGTGTATAGTAGTGTAGTGTATAGTAGTGTGTAGTGTATAGTAGTGTAGTGTATAGTAGTGTAGTGTATAGTAGTGTAGTGTATAGTAGTGTAGTGTATAGTAGTGTAGTGTATAGTAGTGTGTAGTGTATAGTAGTGTAGTGTATAATAGTGTAGTATAGTGTAGTCTATTGTACCTGGTAAAATAGTTAGAAACCTTAACAGA